>OZ024905.1:16588334-16761042 GCA_964017125.1 Flabesymbios commensalis
ACCACCACTACCATCAAACAAATGTTGTGATATTTTCTAGTCTAAAGATGATGATATTGAAGCTACGACTAAGAAGATGTCAAAATGAGTTTTTGACATGTAGGCCCCGATGTTATTTGTATATTTTTTATCCACTATTATTCTAAATAACCTATCACTGCCGTTGTGGTGAACTTACCAAAACAGTTTGTGGTTAACTCACCAAAGTTGTGGTAAAATAACCATAGTTGTGGTGAACTAACTTGTGGTGAACTTACCGTGTGGGGAACTCACCTCTCATAGGCCTAGATTTTCTGCTGTGAAGAGCTCAAACACCAACTTTTTAGGCTAGCTAGCTGTTCTTGGGAAAGACGGTGAATATCCAATATCAATGAAACTAATCTATAGAGCTGAGAATTAAAAGTATTTGGTTAGATATTCTTTTGTCATTTGATAAATTCAATAATGCAACTTAGATTATTGAATTTATCAAATAACAAAAGGCCTATAGGGCAAAAATAACTTTAGTATCTTGATACTGGGTAATATGTCTATTATATAGGCTCTTTCTATATGTGAGTGAACAACTAGAGAAATAGATTCAAATTGACCTTTTTGATTTATATTATAATCCAGCTAATTTAAAAAAACAAAAATTGGGCTACACAATAATTTCAAAGTAGTATTCTTACTTGTGGTGAGGTCGCCTTGTAGCTAGGCCTGTCAAGCGAAAACATATCCCTTGGAAATCAATTCCTGGGACATCAAAGGGCAAATTTTTTAATCTCTTGGATCAGGGACAGAGCATTCACACCTTCTGTGCATTCGCTCCTCCACGCTTGGCTGCCCATAAACGGCAACCATCTTAGCCCTATAACCACCTGATAACCTCTATGGTCCACGTGAGCTGCACACTCTGCATGGTGATATTTAGCTGACAGTCTAGGTATTAAAATTACTATGGGCTCTTCATGGTGGACGTCGCGCCTTCACGCTTGCTTGCACACAAACGACAGCCATCTGTTTGCTCAAAATAAATCTTATTTAATGATAAGTTTAATCTTTGCATTCTGTATCTTTGTAGACCCATACCATTCTTTTTGTAATTTTTTTTAGAAAATTTAATCATAACTAGCTACTAAATAAAATTATAATATGATAATAGTGATTAATTGGAAGTTGCAACTCTCTTGTCTCCTCTGCCGAGATATTGATCCTCAGAGTTCAAAATGTCAACCTTAAATAACCTGTAATTTTAATTCTGTATATGTACTCTTACTAACTTTTATGCCAGTTATTAAGTCTCATGGTTTCAATGACGATTTCATATTAATTGTATTATTACTGATATTTACATTAAGTAACAAATAAACTTATTTGAATTTGTAATAAGAGGCGGCAGTTACGCCTGTGATTTATCATGTTTATAGGCTGCGTGACATTATCAATGCCATGGTGTTCACAGGGTCTGCTTGTATCAATTAAAGGGATATAAGTAACCCTGCAAATACGAGACAATGAACCAATGTTGGGTTAATGTTCGGCAAACATATTAGATTGTTGGCCAACATTAAGCCAGAATTGGGTCCACAACTTATGGTTGCTATGTAGACACCATAATACTTGACGTAGCACCTCTATTGTATTCGTCATCCGTGTTTTCACAAACTTCTCTTGGATTGATTTATGGGAGCACTGGATGTCTCTGTAGTGTTGATTATCTAAACAGTAGTGCCATCACTCAGTTATAGTGTGAATCTCTGCTTCCGCTTTCTCTGACGCAAACGCAGCTAAATAAAAAAATGTGATAAAAACCACTGTTATAATCAGATATTGTAAGACAAAAGGCACTAACACTACACACATGTCATCACCTAGTGAAGTGATGACCCGCTCCCAGTCTCATTGCTTTCTTAGCGACATCACAAAAGCGTTAAGATAAACCATTGTACACCACTTTTATTTCACATGTTTAACACCAGAACTGTAGGGCCTTTGTTGATGATCGCCTCTGTTATTGTATTGTTGTGCTCTATTTCTATTCGATGGTTAACAGAATAAGCATAACACCAGCTTACCAAGATATAAAAAGGGAATCTAAATTTAGTAAGTCATTCAATGTTGTGCATCGATATGGCAAAAGCTAGACGTAATGAGCTCACGCGCAAAGAAAAAATAAATCACTCAATTAGCAGATCAATTTAATGTTGGCAAAAGCCAGGTTCAGCACATATTAAAGCGCAAAGCTGAGTTTATGGAAGTTTTTGAAGAAAACCAACGATCTGATAAAAAATGTCTTTGTACTGGCGCAAACTCAAGTTATGAGCAAATTGATACCGCTACATGGCGTTGGTTCAACCATGCTCGGTCACTAAATCTACCTGTGTCTGGGCCGTTTATTCAACAGAAAGCTTTGAATTATGCAAAACGTCAGAATGTTTCTGATTTTAAGGCTTCTAATGGTTGGCTGGGGCGATTCAAAGCTCGTCATAGCATCAGTTGTGCTGTGATATCTGGAGAAAGAGCCAGTGTGGATGTGCAGCTAGTGGACGAATGGAAGGAAAAGCTGCCCACAATTATTGATGGATATGCTCCTAAAGGCATCTACAACAGGGATGAGACAGGCTTGTTTTATCGTGCATTGCCAGACCGCACCCTATGCGTCAAGAGAGAAGAATGTACAGGCGGCAAAAAGGCTAAAGAGAGGATAACATTTGCACTGTGTGTGAACCCTATTGGTGAATATAAGCGCCCTCTAGTGATTGGGAGGGCAGCAAAGCCAAGATGTTTTCGCAATCTAGGCAATGATCGACTACCAGTAATCTGGAAGTTTAACAAGAAAACATGGATGACAACAGTGTTGTTTGATGATTGGCTGCGTGGTTTCAATAAAAAAATGAAATCGCAGAAGAGAAACGTTGTGCTAATTTTGGACAATGCCCCTGATCACCCAAGAAGAGATGTCAAGGCTCATTACAAGACAAGACTTCTACGTGCTGCACTAGGAAAGATAGGGAGCGCCAAGTCTGTAGCAGAAGTACAGAAGTCAGTGAATGTGTTAGACGCTTGTCATTGGGCAGCTTCAGCAGTAAAAGCCGTCAAAGCAACCACTGTGGAGAAATTTTTTGCTAAGTGTGGCATTTCTGGCTGTTGAAAATCCGCCTATAGGAGATGTCGGTGAAGATGATGTGCGCCTGATCCCAGCTAACAATGGTACGTTGCTTCAACGTCGCCACAACGTTGCGATTTCCTTGCCACAACGTTGCATGTAACGTTGTATGCAACCTACCAGCAGCGTTGCTGCCACTTCTAATATGATATTGCTTAAACGTTTGATGTAACGTTGTGTGTTACCTACTGGCAATGTTTATGGTACATAGACAGTGCAACCTGTACATACCGGACCCTGTACAAACCGGAATCCTGTCTATACCGTAATAATTATTAGGTCCCGAATTAATTACACTCGAAGCAATACTAAAAAACCCTCTCCAAACCGGAACCTGTCTACTCCGAATACCGGACTCTTTATTTTCCCCAAATGCATAAATTGTATTGTATTTCACCTGTCCAAACCGGAATCGATTTTTTTTTTTAGAATATATAAAATCGCATGCGGTGCACTGAGGTTAAACAGGTGGCGGCAGGTGACGTAATGTTTATCCTGCTTGTTATCTGGTTATGCAATGGGGAAGGTGCGAAGTTAGTGTTGGAGACGCCGTATTCTCGTTAGAGGAACTATTATAGCGCCTTTACTTTGAGATTGGTAAGATATTTTAAAAACATAATGGATTAATAGAATAATTGGTTAGTAAAATATTGTAACAAAATCTTTGACTTATAAAATATTAAAAGGTCGTATCAATTTATAAACATATCAGTGCATTAACTCTTTGACTGGCATCATTATTTTTAAAAATAGCTGGAAAAATATGGACACAATGGATAGAATTCCTTGCTGCTCCGTCAGTATGCATATAAAACATTTAAAGTTGGTCAAGCCACAGCCCATATATGCGGAATCAAACAGAAACTTACATACCGTCATTCGCCCCCGTAACCATGACAATGGTCAGGGTGATCGTTACCATGGTGATGGCATATTAAGTGTAATATGTACTTTCTTGTCAATAGTTTTGCGAATGCAATTGATGTGTAAGTCGTTTTTGCCATGAAACGTTTTCAAACAAAAACCACTGTCCCTGTATAATGTTGTTTTTTTTTTGGGGGGGGGGCGTATTTTTGACGTCATAATTTCATACCCGACTTCACAATTGGAAAAGCTGTTGTACTCCAGTATTTACTTTATTACAATGGGCAGTATAAATGATGTTTCGTATCGTATCATGACATTATTTTGAACGTGAATCATAGATTAGGCCTACATCTTTTCAAATACTGACCACTACACCCCGAGACTTACCAGAACGCTGTTACAAACTGTAATTATTGCTCATTGACGACGTCATACAAAATAGGCCTACATGGACAGGGCAGGCATCCGGCAAAAATTAGAACTGAATTAGAACTACAAAACAATGATAGGGCCCGAAATTATACTTCTAACATCATGATTGTTATAGTGGCTTACAACATGTTATTATGTATTGTGGGCTTCAACATGTTCATATTCGATAATAATAAAATACGCCATCTATAATTTTAGGGGTAGGCCTATCATTCTTTGCGTAGGCTATTAGGTCTACTGTTCAACGTGGTAAAACTATTCTGTGATATCACTAGTCACTTGTGTGTAGCCTGTGGCCATACCTATAAACAGTAAAGTTACTATTATAATGTCAACTAGTAGTCCAGGAATTTTAGGTTTTGAAATGGAAAAAAATAATATAAAGCTGAAAATTTCAGGAAGGGTTCATTGAGTCCTCTCGTATTACCTGTATTATCACCCTTATTACCCCTGAGCGGAACATCCTTTTTTTTGACAAAATTCAAAATGGCCGCCAAGTGCCATGTTGAAGTTGTAATTCATGAACTATTTGACATATATTTTAATGTAATACCTCGCATTTCCACATGATTTTTATTGCTGAATTTATTTCTGAAGCTAGTAGTAATTTTTAGGGTTTCGTTAAAGAATAAATCCAAGATGGCTGCCATTTGATGTTTAATTGGGAGCAAGTCTATTGTCATTAGTATTTGAGATACATATAAGCTTTTAAATCTCTGGACTACCAGTATGCCCTCCTTTAATACATGTAAAAAGTCCCAAGGTTTTTCCCGGAGCGGAATATACTTTTTTGACAAAATTCAAAATGGCCGCCAACCGCTATGTTGAAGTTGTAATTCCTGAACTATTAGACATATATTTTAATGTAATACCTCATTTCCACATGATTTTTGATGCTGAATTCATTTCTGAAGTTATTAGTAACTTTTAAGGTTTCGCTAAAGAATAAATCCAAGATAACCGCCAATTAAGGTTTCATTGGGAGCAATTGTCATTCGTATTCGAGATACATATAAGCTTTTGAATCTATGAATTACCAGTAATTAATGACCAGTAACAAAAAACTCTATATCCAAAAGAAATATGCAGTACACATTTTAGTGTATTTATTTCATAATAGATGATAGCCAAAACATCATATTTAATCAATCAAACAACGTTAGTCTGAGAGAGTTGTGCCATTTTTTTCCTAATCATCAACCTGAATTTCATTAATTCGAAATGACTTACTGTACCCAGTTCCCATTCAGCTTGTGTACCTCACAGACCTGCTGCATCGTAACATGCAACCAACTTTGGCAACCACACCTAATCATTTTCATTAATTTAGGGGGTGCTGCATCAAGCTCCGTGAAAACTGGTTACGGGTTTTTATTTAAAAATTGACATCCCCATCCTGTTGGTGGTAATCTGTTGCCATGGGATTCTTGTACATTTAGATATGTCAGTGATAAATTTTATTTACTACTGCTTCATCTGGGGTACTTAGCAAATATCCTAGGCAAGGGCTCGCACTCGAGTCCACAGGGTCATAGGCATGGTCTCACACACAAGGCTGCATTCTCCTAGGCAAAGACTTACACCCGAGCCTACATGTCCTAGACAAAGTCTCACAACCGAGCCCCCAGTGACTAGGCAATGACTCACACACGCACATGTATGGTCCATGGGCAAGAACTCACACTCGAGTCCACAATATCCTGGGCAAGGTATCACACCTGACCATAAAGGTCCTAGGCAAGGATTCACATCCGAGCCTAGAGGTCATAGGCAAGGATTATCCCAGGCGCGCATGGTATTGAGCAAGGACTCACACCCGAGCCCGCAGCGTCCTAGGCATGGTCTAGACAAGTCTTAGACAGGGATTTAGCGTGAGCTTAGGCAAAAACTTACATTCGAGCCGCCAAGGTCCTAGGCAAGGACTCACACCCGAGCCCGCAGCGTCCTAGGCAAAGTCTCAAACCCGAGAATACAAGTCATAGGCAAGGGTTTACCATGAGCCCGCATGGTTTTAGGCTGGGACTCACACTCGAGCCGGTGGGTCCTAGGCAAGGTCATACACTGGAGCCTGCAGGGTCCTAGGCAAGCACTCACACCTAGGCCCTTATGGTCCTAGGCAAGATCTCACACCTCACATGCGGGCATAAGGGTCAAATGCAAGGTATCACACCCGAGCCTGCAGGATCCTATTTATACCCTATTTATACCCTATTTATCATGTTGATATAGATTTGATGCAACATTAATAGAAACCCGAATAAGTTTGTTTGTGTTTGAAATAACAAGGCCGTCTCGATGGCCCATTCGATCCTGCTGTGGCTCGAAACTCCTGGTCGGCTCGGATGTTAGTCATCGAGGTTGTGCCTATACAGTGCTCCAAACCGTTCAAAGGCATGGAGTGTGCAGTGATGTCTATAGCACTGTGCACTATAAAGAACCCTTGAAGTTATTTGATAAGAGTAGGGCATTAAATCCCTTCCTTCTTTCGCGATATTGCCATGACTGTGCAGAAACCAACGTGATGCAAATATTCACTTGAAATAACGACACGTGCACAGATGACAGATATTTTGTAGTGTGGTTCAGCTGGGTAGTATATATGTTTTAGCATGTTTGCAATTTCTAAATTGCTACATTTTTGTTTCTATATTTTGACAAACAAATCAACAAACCTGTCAAACTAAAAAATAACCACCACGAAAAATAATATTGATTATTATATTACGAAAGTTATTTTAGTGCATCTAAAGCCATATGGCAGTTCTTCGCTAGATAAGCCTGACTGTGTTTATGCATTATAACATAGTATTTTTCTCCATGCAGAAAATTACAATGCCCGCTATTTTTTAAGATGTCTGCTATTAAACTGACCCGTTCAACAGATACGTGTCAGTGACCACACTAAACACATGTCCGCAGAAATACAATCCAATTTCTTGCTTCCAATCTCAATCTGTTATTTTCAAATTCTTATTCATATCTGATTGAGACATGCACAATGGTACAACGCACGCTGTTGTCACCGTAATAATTTCATGCATCTTAATTTATCATTATTATTATCACATGAAAGGCTGGAGCAACCCCGAGGACAATTTACTGGACTAAACCACATAGCATAACCACCTTTGATTTCAGAAATACTTTTTACTGCCACTATGATTCTAAGTAAAAATGTGTAGACAAAAAATGACATAATCTCTGAAATTGTTCTTCTTCCTCAATGGCGGCCATTTTGAACTGTGGAATGACACAAGCTTTACAATGTAAAATAGGACCAAAACTAAGTTTCTCGTGAAAAATTATGCAGAAAAAAGATATTACAAGGGAATATATATAATTTACTTCATATAATTTCAAGTTTTAATTTCAGTATTGTATCATGCGGCCATTTTGGATTTTTGCAAACAAAACACGAATGAAGCTTTAAAACTTGAAAAGAAGACCTGAAATGAGATCCTCGTAAAAAATCAACTGAAAAAGAGCTATTACAAAGGAATATATGTTAACTTCTTCGTATGTTACAATTTTTGAATGGCCTCTGGCGGCCATTTTGGATTTTCGCAAAAAAAACCATGTTCCGCTCCTGGGAAACTTTGGGACTTTTTACAGGTCATTAAGGATGACCATCTGAACAATTCCTGAAATTTTCAGCTTTATATTATTTTTTTCCATCTTTACCCCTGAAAATGCCTAAAATTCCTCGGCTATAGGTTCTTCACTTTCAAACGTGTTTAGTGCGCACCTGACATGTCTGAGAAAACGTGGTAATCATGGTGAAGTGTGATAAAAATTACGCCTTAAACTATGACGTCATAATTTTACCACTGTAGAATTACTACTGGTCACTTTATGAATGAATGCAGGGAATGAATGCTTAAGCGCGCTTGCCAGTCAATGAGTTAAACATTAGACTGTGTTTTGGGATAAATTTATTCTGTTTGTGATATTTGATGGCCCAAGAAATAAATGATTAACGGTAGGTAAAATATAAAAACATTTGATTTATTCTTTTATTGCTCGTTTATTCCTATATTATTTCTTACTCCTAGTCAAGGCATTACTATTGTATTAAATAGCATAATTATACAGTATTAGGAGCATTTAGTCCAGCGTCATACATTACAGAAAATATATAAAAGATACCAAACGAATGAGTGTTGTCGTCATGAAACAGTTAAAAAAATAAAATTGCTGCAATATGATTAACGTAGCGAAAGCACAACTTCTACTACCGCTTTGATATTTAAACGGACTGATGTAGGTGTTAACAAATATGCTCCGTGTTTGAAACGTGTGACGGACGATTACAGGAATGTAATGTTATTTTTGATTAGGCACTAAAAAAACAATGTTTATAAAATGACAAATGCGCTCCGTGTGTGAAATATGTGACACACAATTACAAAAAATGATAAATTATCACGGACACGATATGCATACCCGGTACAAGATTTACTAATCTATGTATACTAGCTGTATTATAGGCCTATATGTATTTTATATATGAATCATGCTTGCAAAAATAATACATGAATTGATGATTATATGCTTATTATTTTAATATGATAAAACATTTTTAAAAAATGGTGTATTTTATTATATCAATTTATTTGCATACATCCACCAATCATTTGTAGACCTACCGACAACACATCCTGAATTATACCCCTCATGTTAATTGTACAAGTTATCGTTGTTTTTTCCTCTCCGAAAGCAAAAACCCTCTCTAAACCGGAACCTGTCCAAACCGGAATAAAAGTTTGTCCCCAAGGCATTCCGGTATTGACAGGTTTTACTGCAAAACCATGCAGCTTTTCTTATCATACTATTTAAATTGCTGAATTTTTTTTTATTTCCAACAATTATAATGGCACTGAAAATTTAGATCATTTATTATAAATAGATGGTTTCTTTTAAATCAACATATAATTAACAGATTTTTTTTTTAAATGTGTCACAAAGTGACCGGTTATAAACATTGTAAGGGGGGGGGGGCTATGCATATAATATACAATTTAATCCTAAATATGATACAATGTTATTTCGATATCAAATACAAGAACACTCAAGATACTTGTTTTAAAGCTGGCAAAACCCATGTAATTAAATAAAAACATGGCTATATAGTCGACAATAATCACAGCCCTTTTGCTGGAAAAAAATTGACACAAAAAAATAGATATTTATTTATTTTAGTTATGTCACATATCATTCTGTCATCTTCCATTGGGTCAGTGATCCCTGCATCATTTCCCTTAATCTGCAAAAAAGTAAGATTTAGAGCTGGAACATTGAAACTAAAATATTTGCAATAAAAAATGTTTCAATATATGTGATATTCAAGTTTGAAAAACTTTTATACCAAATTATCAATTTATTTCATAGCAATATATTTTTTATTAAAGCGACTCAATCAGGCTAAAATCGTCAGAAAATCTGTGATTTTATTTTGCTTCTTAGTATGACCATATGATGTAAACATGTCCATAGACTAGAACTGCAATTTTTTTCTAATTTTTTGTGCTATTTCTAATAAGAAATCGGGAATTTTGTCTCTATATCTAGCCTAACTGGTAAATGCGCAGCACAATAAATTTAAAACTCTTGCAGTTCAAGTCTACAGACATGTTTACATCATATGGTCATATTAGGAAACCAAAATAAATCACCAATTTTTTTATGATTTTAGCCCGATTGAGTCCCTTTAACTGAAACAATAAAAAAACCTCCATGGTCACATTATCTAAACCGTCGCTACTTCAAATAAAAAGTATTTATTTAATAAATACATTAATTAGAGATGTTATACTTGGGTGTTAAGCTCCCCTCTCTCAGTAAAAACATGATTTTATTTTATATTCTGAGTGGCTACCCAGCGAACACGAGACGTCGGCCTAATGTCGGTTTAATATTTGGTCAGTGTCGAAGACGATGGGCATACTTTAACCAAACATTGTGCCAACGTCTCGTGTTTGCTGGGTAATCGTACGTACAGCAGAGTTATAATTCCAGCAAAAACACGGGAATTCACCCAATGCTGTTTCAATATTGAGCCAGCGTCCAAGACGGTGGGTCAGTATTGAAACAGCATGGGGTAAATGACAGTGTCTGCAGGGAAGGTAGTAAATGGGAGAAATTACGGAACGATGTTGTTTTAATGCTGGGCCATTGTCGCAGACGCTGGAGCATCAATAACACAACACTGGGTTAATGTCTCGTGTTTGATGGGGACAGTAGGCATATGCATTTTTTGGCGCTACAAGACATTGAGCCAATGTTTGCATAATGTTGAGTCAGTGTCGTAGACAATGGACCAGCGACCAATATAACAATCACATGAGCCATAAAATAGTTGCATGCTGTGCTATACATAAAACTAAACTAACTTGCTCACCTTAGAAAGCTGTTTGAGAAAAATGATGACAATAAGTGAGTATTTAAGACCACAATACGATGTAGAACATTTTTCAACTTCTCTGAACAGGAAGCATGCTGGGTCAGCGTGCGTCGATTTTGGACCACCACGCATGCGTCCTTTCGTCGAGGCGTTGAAGCAACGTGGTGTAAACGTTTCACGCAACTTTGTGTTTAAATCCCATGATAACGACGCTTGTGATGTTGCAGCAATGTCTCAATAACGTCACACGCGATGCAACCTTATAGCAATTAAAAACGTACCGTTGCTGGCACGTAACGTGTTAGCTGGGGATGCAACTTCTAGGATTAGCTACAACCAGATCAGCATTACAAGAACCCATTGATATCTCAGAATACATAGACATTGACAGCTGTGCTCCTGCCACAGAAGATCTACTTGACTACGGTACAAAAAGTGAGCCTGGCACCTGTGATGACAAAGATGATGACGACTAACAAGACCCACCCTCCCTGCATAAAACATTTGCAAATGCTTTAAATGGAATAGATTCTATTCTAGCATTTTGCTATGAAAAAGGACTCACTGATACAACTGAAAAGTTGATGACTGCCCATGACAGTTTAATTGTTGCAGCTGTGGAGGAAGCATGCAAACTGCGACAAACTTCACTCAATAATTTTTTTAATGTAAAATAAATGTTTTATGTAGGCCTACATGTAATTTTCTAAAAAAAAATAGTGTTAATCGAATAAATATTATATATATGTTATTATATGTGTTTGCTTTATGATTGTTTAGTCTCTTTTTCACGTAGTTAATAGTACACATATTGTTCATATATCATATTGTACAAATGTTGTTCATATATCATAAGGTATAATGTACAGTTTCACTTCTAAGGGGACCACCGCGCTAATGGGACCACTTTTGCAAAGTCCCTTGGGTGGTCCGCTTAGTGAGGATCTACTGTACAAAATAATTTTGTTTTGTATCTATTTTCTAGAGAAAACAATGACTTAGGTGAGAACTAAAAGGAGATATAATTTTCCGATGTGATATGATTTTGCTAGAACTGAGCAGTGAAGGGTGATATTAGGGGGATATGATTTCCCCATAGAAAACACATAGGGCTATGATTTTACTATACCGGGATGGGATATGATTTTGCTTGGCGAACTTCCTCTGAAGGGAACTATTTTCCTTTGGAATATGATTTAGCTCTTTACCATAGGATATGATTTCGCTTGGCGAACTTCCTGTTAACGGAACTGATTTCCTAATGGGATATGATTTTGCTTGACAGGCCTATCTGTATCTGTATATATGTTACACAGCAAAAACCCCATTCGGGTATCACACTGTGGTATCTCTGTTAGAATTATGGCTTCCTCGTGTTTTATGCTATGCTAAAATTAGATAGACCCGGGTGGATTCTCCTACTTTTGTAATAAATATGTTTCTTACGTTTTAAATATATTGAATACTTTTAATTATTCATATCAGCTGCTAAATTAAAAATACAGATTTCAATTAAGCTTTTTGTCCAAATTCCAGTGCTGACAGTAAGACCAGTTTGTGCGTTCCTGCAGCCTGCGTGTCGCAAAGTGCGTGCGCACTCGTCTGACAGCCGAAAATGGCCGACAGTAATAGGAAAGATAAGTTGGCAGCTGCTAAGAAAAAGGTTTATATCCCTATTATGTTCAAAATATGGAGTGATTTAACCACGTATTTTGATGACTATGTTACTTATTTCCATGGTGCAATTTATTTTATTTCCTTTTCAATGTATTTGTCCAACTAGACCCTATATTGTTGTGAAGTTATGTCGGGCCAAAGTTTGTTTACTTTTCATTCTCACATTTTTTGACTGCTGTCACAAAATTACATTCACAGTGGATTATCATTACTCCCCATTAGGCCTAAGCGCCTGACCCTGCATGCCCTGGGTATCGTTTCACTGAGAAAATCTCATCTAAACTTTCTGACATTTTTATAATAAAAAAATCACGATGCTTTTTAGCTTTTTAATTGATGAAATCATGATGAATGACTGAAAGTTAAGATTAGAATTTAGTCTAGATTTTCTTGTTAGACTTAGTCTAGACTTAGTTAGACTAGGTAGAACCTACTTGAGTATTCAACTCACTGGCTGACGCACGTAGCGCAGCGGTATAGTGAGTTGACAGCTTTAACTAGGTAGAGCCTAGGCTAGGGGTCTAGACTATACCCGCCGTCAGATTAACTTGTATTGATGTTTTTCGCTGATTTCTCAGTCAATTCTCAACCGATTTTATTGAAATTTTGCAAGGATATTTTCTAATGAAAATTTCACAGTAGTCGCCACGTTACTCCAAAATTGTCCTTGCAAAATTTCATAAAAATCGGTTTAGAATTGACTGAGAAATTGGCGAAAAACATGCGATACAAGCTAATCTGACGGCGGGTATAAAGTCTGTCCCACGGTGGGGAATTGTCTAGAATAAAAATTAGCTTTCTGCCCCTTATTTAGGGTAGGTTTAATTACATGAATAACCATGAATAACACAAAATAACACGAAATAACTGGCAATACTATATGAAAATGTTCGTACATGTAGGTAATATAACATACATTTATATTTATGATAGTAGTATATGGCTTAGGTCGTAATAATAACTTGTAATTAGGGTGTAACGTTTCAAAAATTAATTCGCTTTGCGGGACTTCAACACAACATAGTATTTTATATTTCCCACACCTGGTATCACCCATGTGCACCTACCTGAACATCTAGTCACCAGGTGGCTCCGAGCTGTGACCCTTTCACCGCTGAATAGTCTAACGAACCCGGCAATTCTTATGTTTAACTATGTTTTCAAAATTATTTGACCAGAATCATTTTATCATTATAGTGTTGACATTATAATTTTTATAAATAAATAACGCTAGATCAAAATCTAACGTCCATTGTAGGAAATTGTTATATTCAAATCTAAACTAAACTTTTTGTGTACACATGTATCTTTATCAAGGTAAGGAATTATTATTCATTAGTTTGACATTGCCATTAGAAAACCTCGCATGCTGGAATATTGCCAGTAGAGCGGGATCGCAAAAGAACACTTTTATAAAGTATCACTTTTTTTTCAAAGTCAACAGTATATTGACACAGTATATTGACGGGATCACAAAGAAACACTTTCAACGCATGTTATAATAATAATAATTACATTTAACTATTACTTTAATACTTTAAAGCAACTGGTACCTTTTTAAAAGCAGAATATATCAATATAGATAAATGTTCATAAATGTTCACTTTTATTTTATGTTCAGCAACATAATATATAACTGTATAATAATAACGTGATAAAGCATAAAGTATAGTAAATAATACATTTATTTCAATCTATTTGGTACATACATGGTTATTCCGTTATTATTTGTGAAAAATGACCCAATTAAACTGATACTGATATACACCATTGTGACTACCGTACAGATGAATCGGCCATATGTCTGTGAAATATGTAACATGTGTAATAGATAGTATCAATTAAATTTAACCATTAGTGTCAAAGCAACCGTTACCTTTTTATAAAGGCGAATATATCGCTTAAGTTCAGGTATTAGCCTATCTTCCTCATATTTTGATGTCTGGAAAAAAACAAGATTTTTAATAAATTGGCAAAATGGACCAATCGTTGAACAATTATGACTTTGTCAATTTTTAAGGTAGTTCCAAGTCAGATATACCATTGGAATCACTTGTTCATCTAGTATTTGCCTATGTTTCAATTTAGTGAGAGCTAAAAAAATAACTTATATAAAATAGGTTTTAAACATATAACAACTTTAATATTCTAGTCCCAGCTTTGGGACGCATATCAGATTATAGTGGCTGAAAAATGCTTTCCGGTGATATAACCATGTTTACTGTATCTTAAATACTTTTTTGTTATTAAGTTAAAACCATGTTTGAATTGGCTTTTTAATGTATATATATATTTATATGCGGTGCAGTGAACACCCTTGGCTTTACGAGGTGCATCACACCACTAATTATCGGGGGAAGTCAATGTTGTCAGGTATGATAACCATATCCTAATGCAAATTCCTAACTTTTTCAATTTTGGTCGTGCGGGACGGGTATGTAATAAATATCACCAGAAAACTTATTAATTACTGAAAATAGTGATATAAATTATATTATGATAGCACACAAACTTGCAAGTTAATCATTTGGAAACCGGTAGGCATGTTGTTAATTTGCACTGATACAAACGTCACATGTTAATCGGTAATCCTTCACGCATGACAACACTCACGCAAAGTCGCCAGCAAGTGATATTGCAAAACACACAACGACAGACACCCTTTCAGAAAAACAGTATTTGAGCATAAATTCAATTCAAATATTATAACACGAATCATGTACGGTAATAGAATAATATAAAACAAATATGGCATGCACGACTGGATCTCGAAAATGGTGTTTATTCATGTTTTCTTTAAAATCTCGTGTACTGAAGTATTATAACAAGAATATGATGTTTTTTATATCAAGTTATAAAATATTATAACCAGTGTGCATGACTGGCACTCGCCCGCTCGCCAATGCGAGTAGGAAAAAAATGGGCGAGTCCATATGTCCAAATATTCTGTTTTTAACATATATAAGTCATAGCTTTTTGTCAAATGGGCGAGTGATATAATCATTTGATTATTCACACTGATAACACGAATATGATGTACACGATTGATCTCAGTAATTCTAGATAATAAATAAAATTAACCTAATTTAGCAGGTTTATCCGATTTGTTTTCAAATCACGCAATAAAATAGGTGGCCAGAGGTGATGACACGCCGATCGTTTGATGAATGCCACTTGTTCATGATCATAGCATGGAGTAACTTTTCAAATTTTGTAGATATAACATATTTTAGAATTACAATTGTATCGCTGTTAGCGCTTTAACTATCGAGCAGCGTTCTCGCTTGTATTGCAAGTTGTTATGTTGGCGACAATTTTGTGAAGCACGTCATGTTTCTTGATGTGTTGTACACTGTTAAATATTACATGGCGGCAAGATGATTAGAGCCCTTTCATTTTTAGGCTGGTTAACCCTCGAATTATTTATCGCCGTTTTATTTCTTTCCTAATTATTTTAAATAAACATCAATCTTATATAAACTTGATCTTTTGGGACCAAAACATTTATCGACCAAAGGGCTCATACCATCTTGATATGTTTTGTGCGACTTCGTTTATGATATATATAACAGGGAATAATTTGTCTGGTGTAGCGGTGCAGTTTGCTACGCAATTTTGGGCAAATGCTACACAATAATATGTTGGTGTAGCAGTTCTTCGTATGGAGAATAGTAGCTTGACACATGCCAGTATGCTAAACTGCTACACAATTTTTCTGAAGCAAATTATTCCCTGTATAAATATATGTGTTTGTGCGACTTGTCATGAAATGTATATATTTATGATAAGTAGGCTACTGGTGTGGAAGTTCATACCATCTTGTTATATTTTGTGCGATTTTGTTTATGATATATACGTGTATATTCACATAGACTTTGTACCAGTCAGACTAGTTGTTCTGACTGCTTTACATTTACTTAATGTTGTGCTGGACCTCTTTGTCAGTGCACAGAGGTCGGCGTCGATAAAACATTTTTTCTTGGTCCAGTACAGCTCACAGTCACTGCATACAAACAACCATCTTTAAAGTCAATATATTGAGTTGTGAACTCAAAATATTGAGTTGTGAACTCAATATATTGACTTTCAAGTCAATATAGCGAGTTTACAACGCAATATATTGAGTTGTAAACTCAATATATAGACTTTTAAAATTAAAGTCTATATATTGAGTTGTGAACTCAATATATGGAGTTGTGAACTCAATATATTGACTTTTAAAGTCAATATAAAAAAAAATAATAATAATGCAAATGTCGCTTCCGGGGCTTTGTAATTATATAACTTCGTAATCATATAACGTATCAAACAAACGAAATAATTATGAGTTATTGGGTGCTTGACAGGCGACGTAGAGGTGTATGCGACACCTAGTGACTAATCTATAATTATCTTTGTAGACGGCGACACCTGGTGAGACGTTCTGGAAACATGTAAACAATGGTAGCCATTACCGCAACGTTGCCGAAATAACATCGACTAAAACACATTTTGCAGATTAATTAAGCCTATATTATTAGAATTCAAGCAGCATAACGATCGCACTCATCAATGAAAATGTTATTTTTGTCTTTCAAAACAATTATAAATGCTAGTAACAGTTATTTCGTGTTATTCATGGTTATTCATGGTTATTTATCTATTTAAACCGACCCCTTATTCACGCAATGTTGCATTATAAATGTCAAAAATGGTATTGGTGTATTAAAAATCCCATTTGGCATTTATTTTTATAAAAAAACTGCCAATACTCATGCACTTAATTTATTAATCAGCTTTTTTAATCTCACCTCTTTAACGCCATAAGCACCGGTGGTTAACTACGGATTTTATCGCTCACCATCTGGACGAGCTCACTTCGATAAACCGGCAGGGGTGTTCAGTGTAGCTGCAACTAGCCCCAATGGTCGGTTGTTTTTGTGGCTTATTTTCGTCCATATTTATAGTGCTATATTGGCCTCAGCGCTCGCAAGGGACATTATCGATGCCTAAAATGTACTGCAAGAGCGTGCAAGAGTCATATCAGCAAGTGCTTGGTCAATTCAAAGCACCCCTCCAAAAATTTGGAATGATCCGTTCTGGATGGTTGCCATAGACATGCTTCCATGGTTCGAGGTATCCCGGGACATCAACATTTAAAATGGCAGCCGTGACAGTTGAAAGCTGTCGGCGAAAAGCTAAAAAGGAAGATTAAAGTGGTAATATGTTGGATAACATTAATTTTATGGATAATTTAAATGCCAACGGAAC
Organism: Flabesymbios commensalis; assembly: GCA_964017125.1. NCBI lineage: Eukaryota > Metazoa > Annelida > Polychaeta > Terebellida > Flabelligeridae > Flabesymbios > Flabesymbios commensalis. The sequence continues at coordinate 16,606,109 of OZ024905.1, forward strand.
ATAGAACAGGTTAATATCATTTTTAATATGATTCTTGCAGTATTTTTAAACTGGATAACAAAAAGCTAACTTTCATTTTGGACCATTCTCCACCATCGGACAGACTTTAGGTAGATTCTATAAATTTAAAATTGTCCAATAAAATTATGGGGTTTTTCATAACTGCAGACATGCTAAAACAAATATATGACCACATTCCACAGTTTTCACTGAGCAAGAAAAATGATTGTGCTAGATCAATATCTGAGCTAAATGATAAAAACATCTAAAAGATGGCACCTCAATGTTGGAAGCTCGTAAGGTAGAGTAAACCTAGCCTACACTACAGAGCTCTAGACTGCTGCAGGTAGGGACAGAGCTATAACCAGGCTAAGATTAAGAATAAGAAGGCTAAGCCTAAAGCTAAGATATGTTACAGCTAAATATTAAAAATACAAGATTAAATAGACTATCCTATTTTACTAAATAATTATTGACATTATTATGGGTATTATTGGAGAAACTGTGCCAGATAGCCATGGCTCGAAATTGGACCCAATTTTTACTTGTCCTGTCTGACAACTGGCTAAAAATTTTACCAGTCCTTCCCTAAATATCACAATCATGTCCTTCATCTGAACGAAATATTTTTTGCAAAAAAATACAAATCTTCCATTAGCCAACTGCAGTGCTCATCACCGTTGTACTTTGACACAGATTTTGTCAAGCCTTCTGCATGCATGCAGATGTACTCGCCTGGTAGGACAAGGCCAATGAAACTGAACTTGTCCTTCCCAGATTGTTGTTAGTCTCAGAAAATCGGACAGGGCCAATTTCGAGCCTTGCTAGACCTTAACTATAAAACAAAATGTGTGGCTGCATGGAGGGATATTGCCTGAAAAAATGGCTGACTTGCGACCATCATTGACTTTAATATCTGTAATATACTGTGCTAAATAGATAGACAATTACTGTAAAACAGAATGTAAGAGTTCAGGGAAGGATGATCCCTGAACAATTTCTGCATTAGGCTTTGAAGATGGCTGATGAAATAGCACAATTTTTTTTTACTTAAAAAAATATCGATACCAATATCTGTCAAGCTTTAATGTGGCAGTGCAGTGTAGCCTGTAGGCTTGTACAGTGTTTGTGATATACTATATCAGCGTTCGAAATAAAGGCTCACAATGATGTTGTCCAACAAATACATGTAGCTACCAGTAGGTTAAAATTTCATGTTGACCGCCAAAACTTCATGTTGTCTGTAAATATTATATTATACCTACTAGTAGGCTATTCCCAGCCTGCTCCCACAAAATTGTTAATCCTGGCATTCACTGACTTCGAAATTGTCTCTCATTTTGTTTAATGTGAAAAAACCCCAAATTTAGACTTTGTTTGTCCACTCGACAACCTCCTGGGAGCTAATGATTGTCCGACACAAATTCTAGTTGTCTTGGACAGTACATCGCAGTACAACATGCTACATGGGAACCATGCATGTGTCACTAGAAAATCGCCTTCTGAGACATAATGAATTGATTTGCTTTCTATAAGGGCCACTCATTACAGCTATGAATCATAAAACCTTTACCGCCTTGACCAAATAATTTGTGTTTTTTACAGCTGAAAAAATTTCAAGGGAAGAAGGGGTCAGATGAGCCATCATTTAAAGGGATTAGTGATGATGTGGCTGATAAGGTTTGTACATACTTTTAACTTAAATTGTCATATTTTGCATGGCGTTTACTACCAGTCTAATTTGATATTTAACTTTTATAGTATTTTTGGCAGCATTCGCTACTCTATAACTTGAATCTATATAAAATGAATCAAAAGTTTAATTTTAAATCCTTGTCCTACTTGTTAGTTCATATTTTTCATTCTTTTAAAAATGGAATTAACTGACTCAAGGCTGATAAATTTGTAGAAATCTCCACTTGCCCACTATAAGGAGCTGTAAAAACACTTGCCCAAGCGAAAATGTGTAATAGTACTAATACCATGTACTAATACAATGCAATATGTTTGGCCATATGTATATTTTATGACACAGCCCGACAACACTGTTTGCTCTGCCTGGCTTTCAAAAAAGAGCATCCTGGCATGACATTATATTTAGTAGCATTATTTGAGACTTTTTCGGAAAATTATACCTTTCAAATGAAAGTTACGCAATCTTTTTAAAATCAGGATGCAGTACTAGTAACGGTCAATAAACTACATGTACATTCTATTTTGTATGTACAGTATGATCAGTTAGTGTTTTCTAAAACTTTTGTCATTCTTTCATATACATATCAAAGAAAAAAAGAGTCAAAGGGTAAATTAAAATAAAAATATACATTATTACTCATTGACTGTTAATTTTATTTCTTGTCTTCAGTATTTTAATGTAATTTGTATTTTATGCTTTGTTCCTGAATGCTTTCATGATTTAATTTTTTTTTATGCAGTCTTCGTCAATTTCAAAGGATCATCCATCCATTGGCAATGCTGCAAATGCTATTGAAAGGTAGTTTAAAATTATGCATGTCAATATTGTATATTTATAGATTACACCATGGCTAAAGTTGTATCGTCCTGCATATCAGCCCGACCTTGTTGTATTCTCCAGAGGGTGATGATGACATTTAACTTCACCCTATAGTTAATGTTAAGATTAGTATCAATGGTCTAGCCTACTATATATAAATTCACTTTTTCAAGCTCAATGGTGAAACAACTATTTTCAATTCATGACTTGTGTAGGCCTATCGATTGTGTTGCCACTTTTCTCACATCTCAGTGGCACGACACCTGACAGGCGAGCAGTGGCAGAGGTGGGGGAGGGGGGCCTACCTGTTGATGCGCATGTCGGTCACCAGTTATGTCAGGTTATGCGGGTCGCGCATCAGTCATTGATCCAATGCTGCTGTAATCAGTGTTTCATCTAGCTCTTTCTAACATGGCGCAGCGCCATGTTGCCTTTTGTGAGCCATGTTGCTCTTCTAATATTCAGACAGTGAAATGCTTCTTACAAGTGTTGGTATGTTATATTCAACACACCTAGGCCATTGTGACTGTGAAAAACATGAAAAACACCCCAGTCACTGATGTCGCGCGTCTACACCTATGACACAATACCTGATAACGGCATGTCACGTGTACATAGCGGTAATAACTCAGCGATGTTTACATACTTAACTGATTCTGTCTATACCCTTAATTGTGGAGGGTGCATGTTGAAAACGCCTAACTGGGTGCCTGGCGTATATGATAAGGTGCCCCTATGCCCCTTTTAAATCCTAGATCAAACACTGGTAATGCTGGACCGGCATCCTAGACGATGGCCCAACAATGGTCCAATCTTAGTTACAGCTGTGTAGCTTTTGCTCATCAAACACGAAGCATTTACCCAATGTTGTTCTATTATTGGCCCACCGTCTTTGACGTCGGCACAACATTAAAACAACATTGGGTCAATGCCTCGTGTTAGCTGGGCGTACGCTCTGATGCTGTACAGTGGGGTGATGAATGTGACCTGATTCTGAGCCAATCAAACTCTAATCTGGCAGTAGCAGGTAGATAACAAGTAGATGACCAAACATCCCCATGGGGAGTAACGGGTGTATGGGTACCCTTAGAATGCACACATCTCTAAATCTTTATAGCTGTATCAGCCGGGTAAAAAATACCCGTATCTGGTACAATACAAACCTTGGTATGAGATAAAAAGTTATATCATCTAGTTATCTATAAAATCTAAAGAAAATTCTGTTTGGATTGCAGCATCACAATATTACAACTTATATTAAATTACAACAATATTAAATCTTGAAGTGAAAAGTAAAATTTATTTAAGTGTCACCCACAATTCATTAAAACCATTAGAGTAGCACAGATAGTGTGGCCAGTCAATACTGATTTATGAGATACTATTAGAATTCCCCAGTGAATATGATTCACTGAACCAATGTTGGTTCAAGGCTGGTTGAAAGTTGCAGACATTGACCCAACACTAAATCAATAAATACCTATAAATTTCTGCTAATCATATTCCGAACACTGATTGTAACAAACAATATTACAGACCGCACAATTTTTGCGGTGCACACCAACTAAGTTTTGTATTGGTCATCTAGGCCAAGAGTATTAGAGTATATGAGTGAAAGCTGGGACAAATTCATAACAAGCTGAAAATTTCAGAAATGTCTAGAAAACTATCCCCTACAGCATACTAAAAGTCAACAAGAATCCACCTTGAGCCTTTTGAGACATTCAAGATGGCGTGCCGTCCAAGATGACAGCAAATTTTGCTATTTGTCATATCTCTGGTTTAAATCATCATAAAATGTCATCAATGAGTCAAATTATATTTTCACAATATGTGACCCGCCACACGAAAAAAGGCCGTTAACTCCAAATTTTCAAAATTGATTTATGTTGTTGATTAGATAGCCATGACCTTCCTGTTTCATTAACTAAAAGAATTCTTGAAAAATGTTCTACTTTTTGTTTTGTAGGATTATTAATATTTTAAATTTAGTTATGTAGTCATTAAAATTCAATTTTAAATGATGTCATCAATAATTTTATAAAATCTGCGGGGAGGTACCTTCTCGCATATCATCAAGATAATGATTTTCTGCTTTTATTTTTTTGGACCATTTGAAACTAGACTGTCAGGCTGAGTATGCAAACCTCCACCGTGATCTGGACTGTAATCTGCTTCTGGATTGTAATTCTAATCCGGATATCTCCATTTAACAGATTGCTCATTGGCCTGAGACACACCTCTGGTGAAAGTATCATGCAAATCCGTTCATAACTTATTAAGTAATGCTGCAGATGGACAGACAACCAACCATATAAACAAACCAAAGCGACCAAAAACTTAACCTCTTAGGCAGAGGTAAAAATAGCAAAAAGCAGAGTAGTGCCGGATGTTTTTATTATTCTGAGGGATTGACTGATCAATGTTTCTCCACCCCTCAGGGCCCACTCTTCATAAGAAGCTTAATCGGATACGTAGTGAATCGTTTCCCCCATTTTATTTTGAAGAAAAGACAGTCATGTTTTCACCTCCTATGTACTAGTGCTTGTCTGAAATACTATATGTAATAAGTTTTTAGGTCAGGTAACCATTTTGTGTTTCTTCATAGGTTGGAATATGGCTTTATCAGTCATAAATAGATCTTAGTAAAGTGTCGTTAAAGGTTTTTTTTTGTATTCTGTAAGCTCTGAAAACATCACAGTTATCTGACTTTGATTTAAATGTGCCATTATCGATTTATCTGTGCGTAGTTTTATGGACTTTTTTCTTCTAATTTAGCACACCTCACAAAAATATGAATGGGCGAAAGGAAGATACGACATCAGGTCAGAAAACATCATTGGAAGGAGAAAGGTAGATTGAACTTTTGGTTGAAGTATTTATGAGTATGATGCCTTGTGTGAACCCTTTGAACATTCTGATGTTAGGCTGAGGGGTTAAGTTGAGGGGTGACAAGGTGATGTAACATCCTGATTGTTATGCACTGGTAACGGGGCAAAATTAGGTGTTGTTACCAGCTTTTGCACTTTCGAGCAATGTCAATACATGTAGCTTCACTTTGAGATAACTTTTTGGTACATTTATGATACTTCACCCTCACAGCTCAGGGATCGACTTTAGTTGTCAGAATCTGACAGACCAGTCAATCCCGGCACTGTAAGTTCGAAAATATTTATAAAGGCCCCAGACCCATAACATAGGTACCGGTATTAAAATGAACCGGAAAGAGCTAACTACATAATGATTTCAAATGGAAAAACAATTTTAGTCTCCATGGATAATAAAAAACATTATCAGTGCTTTAAGGGCTAATGACCAAAAAAACGAAATTTTAAACAAAAAAAGACAATAAATTTTATGCTGCATAGGTAAATATATAATATTTGAGTTATTTTTTCGCTGGATTATTTCTATATTATTTCTTATTTCTTAGTCAAATGCAATTTGAGCATTGAAACTTTACATACAACTGGTCTTATGTGCAAATTTTGACTGTTTGCTTTATTATTTGAACAAGCTGATCAATGTCGTTGTTAACAAATATGCTCCATGTTTAAAATGTGTGACAATGATTACAAGAATTTATTGTTAATTCGGGCTAGGCACTAAAAATGTTTTTTGAAAATGTTCACCAAAAGACAACTTCGCTCCATGTGTGAAATATATGACATACAAATAGTAAAATTTGCTGTATAATAGGCGCTAAACGGGTAATTCATGAATATAAAAACCATGCTACAGGCAAATAGGTCAGTATGAAATTGAATCAACATGTCTCAACCACCTAAAAAAACGAGATAGGCAAGAGATTGATATTAAAACAGTGCATTATGTGTAATGCATGCATCATCCTAAAAAATGGAGATGTATAAATTGATTATGCTGATTATTTTAATATAATTAAAGATCTTCAAAAACATTTGTCTTTTAATATACATGTATGAATTTAATTTCCATACAGCCACCTATAATTTTGTAGGCCTACCTGCAACGCACCCTGAATTATAACCACCATGTCAAAATTATCTCTGTAAGCAAACCAGATTCGGTTCAAACCAGAATAAAACTTTGTCCTCAAGCCATCCCGGTATGTACAGGTTGCATGGTAAATTGAGGGCACAAAGGCCACTAGTTCATTTTGTAGAGGGCATCAAGGCCATATATTTTTTATAGAAAAGGCTGCAAGGCCATAATTAAATATTGTATATTTTTAGTGATTTTTTTTTAAAACAATACCGTATGTAGTAGCTAAACAAGAATTTTTTCAGTGTGGTCTTCTCTGACAATATGTTTTTTGCTCTCTTTTCATTTGATCATGTTGATATGTGTACTAAGTGTGTTCTAAATTTGAAATCATGATGAAATTATTTCTACTTTTGGAATTTTAATACAGGCCCAGCATGACGAATGTTGAATTTTAGGGTAGAAGACAGTTGATCTACCAGGACTGCAAATCTGGTAACCCTCAGACGTTTTGGCCACACATTAATAACACTGGCTACTGACAAACATCTCATTCAGATTTATAAATGACTCGTAAAGGCCTCGCAAGTTATTTGCAAAATGTTTTTTTTGTGGTGGGAACCTAAAAGGGGTTTAATTCAGACACCTATATCTCACAATTTTGGTGTGGGGGATCTGTGGCACTTGTTAATAAACACCATAAGAGTTTTGCTTTTTAACCTTGACCCATGTCGACTGCTCGGACATGGCAGACAATTTAGAAACTAATATTGAAAATGAAATTCATCTGGTCCCAAGTAGAATGACCCCAATTTTTCAATCTACTGACGCCAATCTAAACAGGCACTTGAAAGATCTGTTATGAAATCACTTATACATAAAGTTTGTCATAGTTGAGAAAGTGTGGGAAGTGTAGGGAGGTATCAACCCTCTGTCATACTAGTCTGTGTCAGTGATTGAGGGAATCATTGGCTGAACAAGCCACTAATCCAACACTCTGCATTAATGGAGACTGAGAACATTATATGTTTTGATTATAATGAACAAGTGTATTATTCTCAGTGCTCCAGATAACCTTCTAGTTCTAGTTTGCTTGAGATTTCACTCCCACATTTTGGAATTTTTGAGAAAACCCCATTTTATTGTGAGTATATATATGATTACTAAAATCATAAACTTAAATGTCTTGAAGCCTTCATGTTATGAAAATATTAGTTATGTGAAATTAGGTGATAATCACCATGCAGAGTTGCCGCCAGGGATGTTTGAGTGGATTGGGGTCTGGGGGGAGGGGGGGGAGGGGGCGCAGGTGAAAAAAGTCCAAGAGTTTTACATTTTAGTGTTTAAAATGTCCTATTTTAACTGAAATGACAGGGAAATAAGGAATATATAACTTTGCCATCAAGAGGGGGGGGGGGGTTATCCCCCCTTTGGTGCTGAGTGGACGGGAACACTGCCATGACAAAATAGACATGACATCACCAGGACAATGTAACAACATGAGAACCACAAACATTGTGTGTATCCAAGCTATGCGTACTTGTACCCCCCCTCACCAAAAAAAAAATTATCACTGTATATTCCTAAAAAAATACACACCTGATCTGGAGCACTGCCATTCTCATATATTATATACAATGCCTTGTTTATTGTTTATTTTCTCTTTACATATCTTTACACATGGTGGTACATGTACTTTGCTATTTTGTAGAACAACAGAATCCACAGAGCGTTTGCAACAGTTATCAAGGCAGGTCAATGGCTTGATTTCTGAGGTGAGTTTTCTGACTTTTTTCTAGTTACATTTACTATTTAATAATGGAGAGCTGGCATAAAAGATGCAAATAGAAATGTTTTTTGATTCACTGTTTTAACACTCTTTAGTCTGTAAAAAATATACCTAGAAGTATTTCACATTTAAACCATAACTATCTAGATTGATAGAATATTAGGGATAGAATAAAAAAATGCATAGCTTTTAGTATTGGTTCAGCTACTCACTGCCAAAACGTAGTGATTGGGATGAAAAAAAACCGAGTGATTTCCAATAGAAGACATAGAAAAGATAGGACATTTTATAGTCATGTCTGTGGAACAAAGATGCCTATTCCGAAAAACACAACTACAATAAATTATTCAAGATGTTTTATTTTAAAAATAATAATGATCCCACTTTGGGACTTTAAAAACACAAGAAATAATTACACTGTATAGGCATATTAAAAAGAATGGCTGCATGAATGTTTTCAATTTGCGAAGCGTAGTAAGGTGCAAACCACTAACCACCTATAGAAAATGCTGTGCTATATGTTTCTCCGAAGTTTGTGAATTTATGTGACCGCCCCTTAGCCTCAACCAAAAAGTCTCCCGATTTTTTAATTTTGTCTGCTTGTAGGCCTGTGTGAAAGACGAGTCTGAGCATATATTATTACAGTGAAAATGTTTGTTTCAGTCAAACCAAGTGAAGAATGCTAGTGTTACCAGTAATAATGGAGATTCAGTTCAAAATCTTGAGGTAAGAATTGTTTATTTTTGTATGATGTCGGGTCCATGGCATCTGCAGCTACCTTATGTTTTCAGTTGCTTCGTAACATACTGTATTATGTGATTCCCTGCAAATTGTTTTTTTTACTCTTTTTCCTCATATAATACTTTACTTTAACTTTTCCTCTTGGAAAGTCCGGGAACTGTGTTTCCTCATATCATACTTTACTCTAATTAACTCTTAGAACAGTGATGTCGACTACAGTAGACATTCTGTAATTTTACTAGCACCTGTATAACCAGTTGTTCAAAGCAAAATATGCCTCCAAGCTTGAAACACTGATACATGTCAGGCGTTAAATTTTGGAAAACACGCACTTGAAGTTGTGTGTCGGGGTAGCGAGACACAACTTCAAGTGACTGAAAATTTAAATTGAATATGTCCGTGTTTTAGGGGTTAATAATATAAACCTCGCCTATTCGGCTATTTCGTTATAAAATAACATGACTAAATAACGTCTGACTACTACAAGACTACTTAGGGCATTTCTTCTAGGATTCGGAAGGGCATCAATCACACCACTTATCATCAGAGCTATGTGACTGTGTACACCAGGTTCTTGGCATGACATTTCCTATTCCCTCGCCCTCTCCAATTATGAATTGTGTTGTGTGAGCAATGCTAGTGAAGACCACTAAGTAGATGTACATATCATATATGTGTGGACGCGGAGTGCCAGTAACTGAGTGATTTTACTCAAGTTTAGCCATGAATTGCTATAAATGACTAGATGAAAATTGCACAAGGACATATTTTTGACCAATATAACTATTTACTTATTTATTTATCATATGAAATAACAACTTATCCTTATCATTAGGCTGCAGTTTGATTTTGATAACTATGGTTCTGAAAGTTGTTTTCAATTTGAATGCATCACAGGGAAAAATATTTGTCCGCAATCAAGTAATTTTGATTTTTCCCATATATATGGGAAGTAAAATTATAGTTCATAATGTTGTTGAAATTGTTTATCTTCAACTGATTGCTTTGTCAAATCACATCTTCACAGATTTTAATTTTAATCAAATACGTGTATTGTATTTGCAGATTAGAAACCAGCAGCTTGCAGCATTGCTAGACCAGCACACAAAAGCTAATGCCACACTGACCAAACAATTAGAAGAACTGGTATATACACATATTTTTTTATTTGAAATAGAAATGATTCTTGTCCTTGTGTGACTTTCATCCAATTTTGACATTACCGTATATTAATATTGTCTAACAAAATTTCTTGGTGTTCAACTTTCCCCACAATGCAATACTTTTCCAGGCCATGTTTTGGAAAATATTTAATGTATGCATTTAATACTGCAATTTGACCCATTTTGGTATCTTGGCTTATTTTCTTAGCTTGAAAACTACATGTACTTAATACTGTGCTGAAATGGTACCACAAAAATTACCACAACTTGCTAATTGGAATATAACACAGTTTGTCGATTTATTTATAGTCAAAAGTCAACAGAAATTACAATAATTTCCAGTCTCCAACAATTCTCATCTTAGTTATGTATTAACAGGAGCACAATATGGAAGTAAAGTTGTTCTGTTAATGTTAGATCTTAAAATACTGACTTGGTTGAGCTGTACAATGCGAAAAATCTGTTTTGTTTTGTGCAGAGATTACACAACCACAAACTACAATTAAAGGCAGACGAAGAGAAGCGGGGATTTGATGTACGCTTTAAAAGAGAGGCAGGTTCCTTGAAAGAACAACTTCAGGTAAATATATAAAATCCTCATTGAAATTTACCTCTGGCAATGGTGTAAAGTAAAACTTGAATTGAATTGCTTAAATGCCTCTTACTCTCTCCAAATCATACAAAGTAAACATTTTAACCTGTGTGAATCAATAATATATAGTTGACATTTAAAGGCACCTTTTTTTCAAAGCAGCTGATCTCTTTGATTGTTTCTGCACTGTAGTATTTTACTACAGTACTGTACTGTGGTATTTTACTACAGTACTGTACTGTAGTATTTTACTACAGTACTGTACTGTAGTATTTTACTACAGTACTGTACTGTAGTATTTTACTACAGTACTGTACTGTAGTATTTTACTACAGTACTGTACTGTAGTATTTTACTACAGTACTGTACTGTAGTATTTTACTACAGTACTGTACTGTAGTCTTTTACTACAGTACTGTGCTGTAGTATTTTAGAGGATTGCAGCTCATTCTGCAATTGTTTTGTTTTTTTCATAAATATTTTATCTTATTGAAGACCATCACCTAAACCACTATCCTTATCAGCAGCTAGAAGTATCCTTATCACCAGTTAGAATAGGAATTCTTTAATGATTAAATGGTTTGAAGAAGGGATCTATTGTGACATGTTGTAGGTTCACATTCAAACAATTGGTATATTGGTTGCTGAGAAAACAGAACTACAATCTTCATTGAATCACAGCCAAAAGTTGTCTGAGCAGAAAATAGGTAAGAACTTCCATTTAGCCATCAGCCATTTTTAGTAGAGCGTTTGCTCTACTTTTTCGGTCAATGTGGGTCTGATTGGTTTTCTGTATGATTAATTTCACGTCAATAACTTTAAATTTGTGGAATTGGGAACATAACTAACTCCATGTGTGTGTTAAGAGTGACTTTGTATGTTGCACCACGAAGCCAGATTTTGAGATTTTGGCTCAGCTGATCAGATGAACACTGATATAAAGGACGCATCAATTCCTATCGTGTACAAAACAATGTCAGCCATGTCTGTTAGGTGACGTCACGCGCGACACGTGACATTAGCAATACACTTTGACCCTCAGTGCTTTGACCTGCCTCGCTAGCACAGCAATACCAAGCTGCCAATACTGTATACGACACGTGACCTACTATGATCCAATGTTGTTTGAATGTTGGCCCGCCGTCTTCGATGTCGGCCCGGCCTTAAAACAACATTGGGTCAACGTCTCGTGTTTGCTGGGGAGTGCACCTGTCATTAGTAGGCCTAATACGGCAACGCTGACCAAATGTTGGGCCAGTGTCGTAGATGGTGTGCCAGCATTGAAACAACGCTGGCTGCATGTGATTGTCCAACGCTGGCTGCATGTGATTGTCCAGCGTTATGCGTGTTTGCCTGTAAAGGCTGTATGGTTAGTCTGTCCCAGAGGCATACACAATACTCAGCTGACACAAGGAGATGTTGAATCAATGTTGGTTCAACATTTGTTCACCATCTACGACGTTGGACAAACGTTAAGCCAACTTTGATTCAACGTCTTGTCTCTGCTGGCCTGCCAATACACATGTATGGGGCCTATATAATATGCCTATCGGCCACTCACTGCCCAACAAAACAAACATTCACTCGATGTGGCATTAATGTTGGGCGAGCGTAAAAACTTAGGCCTAGGGCCTACTGATGCCCACAGTCTGAATACGTTCTGAAAACTTTAAAAACACCCCTCAGGCAATGCATAGCCTAATTTTGCTATGCTTAATGAATCTCATAGCCATATGCGAAGCCCCAGAAGTGACATTTAAATTAGGCTATTATTGTTTCAACTCAACATCAAGTTATTAACTCACTAATTATATCGATAACATTGCAATCTCAATATATCTAGGCTTATCGAGTTGTGATTTTTATTATAGTGAGTTCTAATATAGTGAGTCTATTTAATGTTGTCCTGCAGTCTCACACTGTTATTACGCTGGTCTATCATTAAATCAACATTGGCTCAATGACTGTGGCAGTGGAAGTAGTTAATCTGTCTCCTGACTCAGTTATTTCAATCTGAACACTACACACTGCCATCACATCTGAGCAAATAGCAGTTGGCCTACTAGGATGCAATGTGCCTAGGCTACTAAATTGTTTGCTAGACACGTTTTTTTGTACCTTCCCCCACCTGTCATTGACTGGGGTATGCCTAGTAACATATATGCCTATGCCACCCAAACTGTTAGGTTAATATAAACAGTTTCTGTTTAATAGATCGGCTTTGAATAATGAACTGCACCACAGTCCCAGACCCTGGTCCCAGCCCAGGGTCACACAGGGAGTAGCTAGCTGTGAAATGCAGTGAAGTCACTCGGTGAAAACAAGGTTATATAACACCCCCTCCCCCATACTTCATTCTGTAAAACGCAGTGACGTCACTCGGTGAAAACAAGGTTATATAAGAACCCTCCCTCATAGTTCATTGTATTAGCCAGCTCGGTGAAAACAAAGGAGGTCAAGGTCATTGAGTTTCACAGATTTGACCTATTTCCATTAGGGTAGGCCCACCCGATTATCCCTAATAGACTGGATATAGGCCTACCTACTAATAAACACAGAATCGCAGTTGGGGGGCATATTAGCTCCCGCTGTCACCGTAGGTGAGACGGAGGGAGCTATGGATTCCGCCTCCGTTTTTTTTGCCTCTTCTTTTGCCTATAACTTTGTAAGAAAATAAGCTAGGATAGCAATTTTTGGTATGTGGGTTACTTCCAGGTGGATAATGGACAGGTTAAAATATTTTTAATCTGAATTCAATACGCAAGGTTGCAGAGGAGAAAATGATGATGTTACGGCGTTAGGCCGTTTGGCCGTCCGTAAACAATTCGTTTCCGGAGCATATCTCTGAAAGTACTTGTCTGATTGTCTTCAAATTTTACACACAGCACCCCTAGGGGGTCAAGCTGTGCCTTTTGAGGTATTTGAACTTTGACCTACTTCTGGTTCAGAACTATGACCTATTTAGACGTTTTGATGCGCACTTTGTTTCCGGAGCAGATCTTGAAAAGTACTGGGCCGATGACAGTCATATTGCACATACATGTTCTCTAAGGTCCCTAGTTGTGCCTTTTCAGGTTTTTGGACCTTGACCTTGAGGTTGACCCAGCACTTTGACCTAGTTTATAACATCTGTAAATCTGACTGAAAGATTTTGCTGAATATCATGAAAACCGCTCAAGATAGCTACACCATTACTATAAAACAAATTGTGAGGTTTCAGGAGAGGATGTATCTTGAAAAATTTCAAGTCGATAAAATTAAAAATGGCCGCCTATCGGCCATTATTCAGCTCGACAGGCCTGATATTGCGGAATATCATGAAAACCGCTCAAGATAGCTACACCATTAATATCAAATAAATTGTATGGTTTCAGGAGAGGATGCATCTTGAAAAATTTCAAGTTGATAAAATTCAAAATGGCCGCCTATCGGCCATTATTCACCTCGACAGGCCTGATATTGTGGAATATCATTAAAACCGCTCAAGATATCTACACCATTACTATAAAATAAATTGTCACGTTTCAGGGGAGGATGCATTTTGAAAAAATTCAACACGTCCAAGTTCAAAATGGCCGCCAATCGGCCATTATATACTTTCACATGGCCGTTATATGGTAAACCGTGCTAGATGGCTAGACCATTACTATAAAACAAAATGTGTGATTTTTAGGAGAGGATGCATCTTGAAAAAATTCGACTCGATAAAATTCAAAATGGCCGCTTATCTGCCATTATTCACTTTCACATGACCGATATTTGGTCAACCGTGCTAGATGGCTAGACCATTACTATAAAACGAAATGTGAGATTTCAGATGAGGATGCATCTTGAAAAAATTTGAATTGATCAAATTCAAAATGGCCGCCTTTTCGGCCATTATTCATTTTCACATGGCTGATATTTGGTAAACCATGCTAGATGGCTAGACCATTACCTGATTACTAGTTTTCGGGGGAGGATGCACCCTGGAAATTTTTAACTTACGAATTCAAAATGGCCGACAATCAGCATTATTTAACTCGATAGGCCTCATATCAGGTAAACCGTGCTAGATAGCTAGACCATTACTATAAAACAAAATGTGACGTTTCGGGAGAGGATGCCTTTTAAAAACTTTCGACTCAATCGAATTCAAAATGGCCGACTATCGACCACTATTTACTTTCACATTGCTGATATTTGGTAAACCGTGTTAGATAGCTGGACCATTACTATAAAACAAAATGTGAGATTACAAGAGAGGATGCTTCTTTAAAAAAATTGACTGGATCAAATTCAAAATGGCCGCCTATCGACCATTATTCACTTTCACATAGCCGTTATTTGGTAGCCGTACTAGATGGCTAGACCATTACTATAAAACAAAATGTGAGATTTCAGGAGAGGGAGCATCTTGAAAACTTTTGACTTGATCAAATTCAAAATGGCCTCCTATCGGTCATTATTCACTTTCACATGGGCGATATTTGGTAAACCGTGCTAGATGGCTAGACCATTACTATAGAATGAAATGTGAGATTTCAGCTGAGGATGCATCTTGGAAAATTTCGACTTGATCAAATTCAAAATGGCCGCCTTTAGGCCATTATTCACTTTCACATGGCCGATATTTGGTAAACCGTGCTAGATAGCTAGACGATTACTATAGAATGAAATGTGAGATTTCAGCTGAGGATGCATCTTGAAAAATTCTGACTCGATCAAATTCAAAATGGCCCCCTATTGGCCATTATTTACTTTCACATGCCCAATATTTTGCAAACTGTGTTTTATGTTAGTCCATTACTATAAAACAAAATTGGAGGTTTCGGGGGAGAATGCACCCTAAGTTTTTAACTAGTTTATATCAAATTCAAAATGACCGTAAATCAGCTATTAGTTACCTCGATTGGCCTGATATCGGGTAAACCGTGCCAGATAGGTAGACCATCACTGGGATACTGATTAGGATCATTAATTTCAATGGAGGTTTGCAATCTCTGACAGACTGTCTAGTTCTTATCTTACTCTTAGACTGGGCTTCTTAGACCTAGTTGTCTTGCGTCTTGATTTTTGACCTAGCCTAGGACTACATTAATAACCAGGCCTACACAAAATTGCTTAAATCAAATTTTAATTGGGAGCGGGAGCTCCTGGACTTATGTAGTCTTGTTTATCAGGAGTTAATTATGTGCACTGAAATCAATGTGCAGTCTATCAATAGGTGTACAGGTGTCGACTTGAGGTGTAGAAAATAGATGTGACAGATCACGGCTGACCCTGTGCACTCTAGGCCCCTATGGCTCATTTCGCCGGGAATTCACAACATTACACGTGCAACGCATGACCAATATATTTGTTGCTTAATTGTGAAACAGCTGCATCTTAGCTTTCCTTAAAACAATGACCCTGAAGCCCAGCACAAGCTCTACTTCAGTGCCGTCAGGCTCTAGTCTAATCCCAAATTTTGTTGTCACAAAAGCCCTCAGCTAAATTTTGTTGTCACATTTCCATCTGTCTGCTACTCTTATTATGTGAAGTATTCAAATAAGGCCGGGACCAGCTATTTCGCCTGCAGTTCTTGATATCAATATAGTTATGGTGACATTTATTAGAACATCTTGGTCTGTTTTCTTCAAATCCCCTGCATAGCACTAGTCTTGGAATTGATTGTAATCTTGTAATTGATGATCAGTTGGAATTGGCTGGTGTAACCAACTGATAATCACAGTTAATCGGTTGATGCATAGGTGTGTGTAATATAAAACAAATTAGTTTTGTTATCAACACCTGTCATAGCTACACTGCTATCATAGTGTCAAACTTGAAGTGACTATTGCAACGCTTGAGCACATTTCAGTTGTCATGGATCAATATAATCGTGACCAGATTAGCAAATATTGAAGGGAACTGTAAAGTCGGCCATGATTGCTTGGGAGAGTTAATAGATTAAATATATTTATGATCATTTTTATATATACGGTAGGTGATTGTGATTATATTTGACCATTCTTTGACTAAAGGTTTTTTGGTCCACAATTTTTTCACTCACTTTTTGTTAGTACATGTATCTCTGTGTGCATTTCAGTGATAGCTCAGATAAGGGAGCAGATCTTTTTGTTTGACCCCATGGCAAAAAAATATTATCAGCCACAGACAACTAAAAACTTCTCTCAGATTGCACTTTGCGCTTTGATTCTAAACCATAATGTTGATGCATACAAAATGACTCCTTTAAAATAATGATGAATCCTTTAAGAAACAAAATATTCAATTGATATATCCTAATACTTTATCATCTGTCCTACATGATTCAAAATGGGATAAAGAAGAGTCAATAATTTAGAAGTTATTGTGTTATATATAAAACTCATCATCTATTAAACACACTCAATGAAAAATGTTATAACTTCTGTACTGACAAACACAATGTTAGCTTCATTTTTCAAAAATTTACAATGAATATACCGTTGTCCTATAAGTGAGTGGAATTGAAATCTGTGAATCCCTACTTGCAATATATAAATTCACTTTTTGAAATCATAATCATGAATTATAAATCATATGAGCAAGTTTGCCAATAGCTTTATGACTGGTGGTCATATAAATTTATAAACATATGAGTTACAAAGTACACTATTCACTCTAGTAAACACCCTGTGCATTAATTAAAATACCCTTAGGCTACAGGGGAGATGGGCGCATATTAGAGTCTTTTTTTTTGTCACCTTGAAGGACTCCTTTTCCTGTGCGTTACGGGTGGTCTCCCATAACAGGATCCAATAATGGCTAGATGTCAAGTATAAATTAACAGAGTTACATTTGCAGCTATTTTAGGAAACAAATAACTGAGGCGGGTAACATACCATATTATTCTTGCAAATGCCCATATTCCAATAAATGCCCACTTTTCGATAATAAAATCCATGATCATGGTACACTACCGTAGAGTAATTGCTAAAGATTTGTGCACCTCTGAGCTCGGTCCCTTGCAATTTGATTGATTGATTGATTGATTGATTGATTGATTGATTGATTGATTGATTGATTGACTGATTGATTGATTGATTGATTGATTGATTGATTGATTGATTGATTGATTGATTGATTGATTGATTGATTGATTGATTGATTGATTGATGACAAAATTTGCATATTTAAAATTCAAATTGGACGACTGGCTTTCCTGTTCGTTTTTGAACAAACATGGTAGAAAAACTACAGAACTTCAAGTCTTCTAAACAATAAAAATTATTGTGTCACAGGTACACTTTCAAAGACCCTTCGTATGTTACAGTGGCTTATTTTATGTAATTGCATCAGAAATATTAAACAATAGCCTAGTTTGCTAAACAATGTTCAGAATATCATATAGTCACTGCGAGTTTGTTGTGCATGTGTTTTTTAAATGATGCATTAAAATATATTATTTATGACAAGTTCTACTGATTTTCAATGCAAATCTATGACAGACAACTCAGGTAGGTTCACCATACTGTACTTTCACCAAAGGCAGGCTCACCACAATTTTTTGTTATGCTCACCACAATATTGATTTGTGCGCCACAGTTAAATCTCATCACATGTATGTATTTGTTGTGCATGTGTTTTTTAATGATGCATTAGATAATATATATAATATTATATGACACGTTTTACTGCTTTTCAATCCAAATCAATAACAGAGAACGCAGGTAGGTTCACCACATAGTAGTTTCATCACATGCAGGTTCACAAAATACAGGTTCACCAAACTTCAACTTCGACATTTGATAAAACAATGTGAAAATGTTGTGACCATTATCTTTACGCCATGCCAGACCCAATAGGGTTGATCAATCCTACATGGGAATCAAAATGTCATCAAACAAATTCAAGTGATAATATGGTCTTCTTATTATTATCAAAATTAATGTTTAATATTATCCGTCTTTGTAATTAGATAGTTTTGTGAGTATTGCAGATTTGACAGCCAAGTCCACAGAAAGGTTTGTTCCCAATATTATATTAATTGACACCAATTTTTTTGTTATATAATATACTGGTACATGTCGCCTTTTTCAAAAAAGCGTGAGGGACTTGGAATTAGCCTTCGTCCATGTGTCTGTGTGTGGGATACACCCGCGATTTTTATCTGCTTTAAAAAAAATCGCATTGATCAACCTCACGCATAGATTTAAGTTGGAATATGAGGGCTGTTTTATAATAATTGCGGTCACCACGCCGTTGTGAAAAGAAACATAGAAATATCTTTAAAGCTCCATATATTTTTCCAATTATTTTTCTGATTACTTTTTTATTAGGCTCCCACATGTGGTATGGATGTGTGTAGACCATACCTTGTCGCCTTGATACATGTATCTACAAAACCGCTTTTTCAATTCAACATAATGGATACTAGTATAAATTCCTAGATGGCATCAATGGCATCAGACGCGTCCGTCCGTCCGTTTGTCGTCACTTTTAGCACTATAACTTTAGCACAGATATGCTTACTGCAGGCAAGGTACCAGGACTGGTGGTGGTGTAGGCCTGGTATACAAGTCTACGTATGAGCTGGTCAAGTCTACCACTAACTCTCGATTTGACACATTTGAGCACATGGAGGTAACATTTCCATCAGCATCTCTAATGATTGTCATCATTTACTATCTTTGATCGTCATGTCTTCACTTATTCCTCACAGAAATTACGTCATACTTTAGCCATCTCACTGTTTCACGAAAAGACTTGCTCTTGGTGACTTTAATTTCCATCTTGAGTTGCCAAACGCTGCTGGTGTAAAAGACTTTTGTCGCATTCTTGCAGAAAAAAACTTTGTTCAACATGGGACTAAACCAACCCACAGGGCTGGCCACATGCTGGACTTGGTCATCACTCGTAATGGGAGTTCTCTTGTTTGTGACACTGATGTGATTAAAAGCTCTATTTCTGACCACTTCAGTGTAACTTTTAATTTAATCAACAGCAGCACCGAATCATATGCAGCAAAGAGAACAGCTGAGAGACACACGTCGTATTGATCAACAGTTATTCGAAAGAGATCTTGTAGAAAAACTTGCTGAAATCAATCTACAACATGACGTTAACACTATTTACATCATGAAGAAGCATGCACCAGTGAAAATTCGGGTGAGGAGGAATAGAGAAAGGCAGCCATGGTCTACTGATGACATCCACCATGGTAGACAGTTGAGGAAGGCAAATGAGAGGCACTGGGGGGCGACAGGGCTGGAGGTACATAGGCAGATATATGTACAGCACAGGTCACAAGTCAACATGATGATCACAGAAGCTAAGAGAAAATTTTATTGTGATAAGCTAACAACTGGTGATCCAAAGACATGTTTCAGCATTTTGAAAAATCTTTTGAAACTATCAGCAAAAAATTACCAACCAATGCTCGCATAGAGACTTCATGTAATGATTTTGCATCTTTCTTTTCAAAAAAGATCATGCTTATAAGAGACAAGATAAGTGCTGCTCAGTCTGTTCTAGACGCCCCTCTGGACTCTGATTTGCCCTCGATTCATCCTCATTTGACAGAGCAAAGATCTACTGATGAAAAAGGCGTCAACATTGACCAACATCTCTCCATGGTACAACAAGTAACCTCAGTGTGCGGCACCTGTAACTACCATCTTTACAGGCTGTCTTCAATACACCAGTTCTTGACCACAGACGCCACTAGAAGTGCAGTCATCACATCTCGTCTGGACTACTGTAACGCTCTTCTAGCAGGTATGCCAGTAGCCCAGATAGCACAACTACAACGCATACAGAATAATGCTGCTAGGCTAGTGTCAAGAACTCCATGGAGCAGCCACATCGCCATGATCACTCCAGTGCTTAAACATCTGCATTGGCTGCCCGTGGACTCTCGCATTACATACAAGATAGCAGTGACAGTATTTAAATGTCTGCATGATTTGGCCCCTTC
Organism: Flabesymbios commensalis; assembly: GCA_964017125.1. Classification (NCBI taxonomy): domain Eukaryota; kingdom Metazoa; phylum Annelida; class Polychaeta; order Terebellida; family Flabelligeridae; genus Flabesymbios; species Flabesymbios commensalis. The sequence goes on from OZ024905.1 coordinate 16,626,794, forward strand.
TTACTTGGTGGAGTTATTAACCATACATCAACGCAACACTCTTCAGCTCTGTCAACCTGTAGCAAAGAAGAGTGTCTGACAGCAAGCGTTCAGTGTAACAGGTCCCAGAGTGTGGAATGCCTTACCAACAGAGTTACGACATGCACTATCACTCGCGAGTTTTAGGCGTCAAATTAGGACATTTCTATTCACAAAACACTACTCTATATGATGTTTATTATTCAAAGACACGATTTTAATATACATAATTTTTATTCAAAGACACCGATTTTAAAGAAGTGTTGTTTTTACATGTTTCAAAAGATGTATAGTTGTAAAAGTGCTATGATCCATTTAATGGGAATTAAGCGCTATAGAAGTATCGCAAATAATAATAATAATAATAATAATAATAACTTGTTTCGCGTCAGTGGAATGCACATACAGGTTAATCATGACTAAAGCTTCACTAATTTCACATTTGATCTTTCTGTGACCCCTATGACCTTGACTTTTTCCGATCTCGTTAACGGGATTCATTCAACATTTTTTTATGAAATACTCCAAAATTCATACCATATATCCATTTAACTAATAGCTCGGACGAGTTCAAAATTGAGCAAGAAACTAGGTCATTGCGGCCAAAATGGCGGATTATCTGCCATTATTTTGTATAAATATGCCTAATTTCTAAAAAACCGGACCAGATACCTAGACCATTACTATTGAACAAAATGTGCAGTTTCAGGTAGGGATATCATAAAAAAATTCAACTTGATCGGATTCAAAATGGCCACTTCAATATGCGTAATAACTAGAAAACCGTGCCAGATAGCAAGATCATTACTATTAAACAAAATGTGTGGTTTTTGTACTGCATGCTGCTAATAATAAAAAGTACTCACAATTTCAATAATGGTGGCGGGCTATTGTCGAGTGTGTTCTGGTTTCAAATGATTAGATTCTGAGGCTGAGGCCTTTCTGCCGACAACGGGCCTTGTCATCAAATTAATTTAGAACTTTCCCACCCTGATAACTTCAAAGCTGCTTATCCGATATACTAAATGTTCAGCATACTGAATATTATTAATTCCTAGACTACATCAATTTTCATCCCCCGCCCGTAGGGGAAGGGGGATTTCAGTCGCGCAGGATTCTGTCCGGCGTCACGTTTTCTTGTGAGCGCAAAAACTACTGGTCAATTTTTTTGAAATTTTAACATGACATTACTAGCAACATGGGGATGTGCAAGTGAATTTTTAAAGATCCTACCGAAATTCAAAATGGCCGCCAGAGGTCAACTCTAAAAAAATTCATGGGCGCAAAAACTCTAAAACTTAAAGTCAGAAATTATTCAAATTTCACTATCACATTCCCCACCATATGGGGTCTCACCACCCTATATGAGCCGAAATCCAAGAGGGGTGGCTACTGACTAGAAAGTGCGTACACAAATTACTGTTTTCTTTGGTTGTTTTTGCTTCTGGTGAATTAAAAAAAATACGGGAATGTTGTATTTTTGTTGTATAATTTGCAAGCACACATTGTTTTCTTCATGCGTGACATGAGGTATAACTGTGTCGTGAGATTTTCGGATGGTCACAGGGGGTGAGAAGGATGTGTGTGTTTTCTGTGAATAGGCGTAAGAATATTTGGGGAGATCTGGACAAGTTTGCCCTTTTAACCTTCAAGGGAGAGTAGCTCAAAACGGTACTTGATAGCATACCATTTTCGGACCTGTTTTTGAAAAAGGACAGCTGAGGGATTATTATGGTGTATCACATAGAGGGGTAGTTAGGGACGAAAATGGTGAATTCTGCCCTTAGAATGTTGGCATTATACATGTGTTTCAATCGAACTGGCATTTGGGGTGGTGAGACCATGTGTATAAAGGGTGGTGATGCAGGGTTGTGATTATATATTATAATCTTTCTGCTGTTAAATGCAAATAAAACGTATTTATTCTGTGATTAATTGTTTTCTTATAGTCGATGCAATAAATTAAGTTGTAAAATTGTGAATAAAATATATATAATTCATGACTAGCTGTGACAACTGTGAGACAAGAGGCGTGTTTTGGGTGGTCATTCGTAGATATGATGCTTTCTTATAGTACTTAAATTTGTTGTATGGGTGAGATAAGTATAAAAATACGGGAAATTTAACACTTTGAAATGGTTTTAACCTTTTTTTCGGACTGATATATTATTTTTCTTCATAATTCTAAATAATAAATGGTCACCATGACTACCTATTGTGATGAAATAAGAGCAAGAAAGTGCTACTTCATTCGACCGCGTTCCCCACAGTGCGCATTTACGGAAAACAGGCCCATTTTCATAATATTAGTGCTTTTTAAAAGTGCTATCGAAACATCATTCGATGTATCAAAAAAAAAAAATCCAAGAGGGGTGGCTACTGACTAGAGAGTGCTTACACAAATTACTGCTTTAAATGGTTGTTTTTGCTTCTGGTGAATTAAAAAAAATACGGGAATGTTGTAGTTTTGTGTATAATTTGCAAGCACACATTGTTTTCTTCATGTGTGACATGAGGTATAACTGTGTCGTTGAGATTTTCGGTTGGTTACAGGGGGTGAGAAGGATGTGTGTGTTTTCTGTGAATAGGCGTAAGAATATTTGGGGAGATCTGGGCAAGTTTGACCATTTTGCCTTCAAGGGAGAGTAGCTAAAAACGGTACTTGATAGCATACCATTTTCGGACCTGTTTTTTGAAAAAGGACAGCTGAGGGATTATTATGGTGTATCACATAGGGGGGTAGTTAGGGACGAAAATGGTGAATTCTGCCCTTAGAATGTTGGCATTATACATGTGTTTTAATGAAACTGGCATTTGGGGTGGTGAGACCATGGAGATGTGCAGGTGACTTTTTCAAGGTTTTTCTGAAATTCAAAATGGCCGCCACGGATCAACTTCAATTTTTTCGTGGGTGCAAAACCTCAAAAAATTAGTTTGGTCAATTTTTTTTAATTTTTAACATCACATTCCTAGCAACTTGTGGATGTGCAATTGATTTTTTAAAGATGCTACCAAAATTCAAAATGGCCGCCAGAAGTCAACTCCATGATTTTTTTGTGGGCGCAAAAACTTTAAAACTTAACATTAGAATTTATTCAAATTTTACAATCACATTCCCCACAATATGGAGATGTGCAGGTGCTTTTAAAGGTTTTGTTGAAATTCAAAATGGCCGTCACGAATCAATTTCAATTTTTTTGAGGCTGCAAAAACTTGGTCGAAAATTATTCAAATTTTACAATCACATTCCCCACGATATGGAAATGTGCATGTGATTTTTTCAAGGTTTTACAGAATCAAAATGGCCGCTGTGCTTGAACTTCATAATTTTTTTCAGAAATAATGTGCAGAAAAACATAATATACAGAAATAATGTGCAGGTGATTTTACTGAAATTTAAAATGGCCACCACAAGTCGACTTTCTAAATATATGTGACCGCAATAACTCTTACTTAATTTATGGCGGTTGATGATATAGGACTTCAGTCCTCTTGTTTAGAAAGTTCAGAGAAATATCTGGGTCATGGCAGCCATCTTTAATCTTCAATTCGTCAAATGATAACCTTGTTACCATGATAACGTTGAGCTGATTATCTGATGTACTCAATATTTGATCAACATGCTGACACTTCCTAGGCAATTTTTTAAAAAGGGAAAGGAAGGTTCAGAAAATAAATATTTGGGTCATGGCAGCCATCTTTAATATCTTTGGAAAAAATTGGACATTGTTTTGTCCAATTTTGAATATACTCGATACTCAGCATACTGGATACTACAGGTTGTTGTATTATTTCCTAGACTGCATCAATTTTCAAAAATTTCAGAAGCATATCTGCGGCCATTTTTCCTCTTTTTTTTCATTAAAAAAAACACCCCCAAAAATTAAGTTTGCACGAATTTAAAACATCGCGAAATAGTCAAAAATAAGTTTTGTGAGAAAATTCTTACCGCAAAATTAAAGTATATTGCAGTATATCGCAACCATTTCGATTCTAGTCATTATGTTTAGATCTTTTTGTCCAAGTTTTGTTTGGATCTTGACACTCCCTGAAGTTTTTCTCCCCGAGTTTTTATTCAATTGACGTCAAACCTTGGCACACGGATCCTTAGGTTTTGGAGAGGTATGCTATGATCTCCAGTTGTTCTTCCGGTTTTATTCAGGATTTTCTGGATCACTAAGTGCTAATCAATGTTTGGCCAATGATGTACATGGCAGGGGCTTATAATGCGGTATTTCTCCCTGAGTTTTTATCCAATCGACTTCAAACCTTGGCACAATAATCATTATGTTTCGGGGAGGTGTGCTATGACTTACGTCATGTTCTTCAGGATTTATTCAGTATTTTCTCGATCACTATGTGGATCAATATTGGTACAATGATGTACATGTCGAGAGAAGCCCATGCATGAATCACGGCCAGTTAATATAGGGGCCAATTGTCAGAGGCGACACGACCGACTTCCACTCTTTGAGCTCCCTCTACATTCAATCAATTAAAATACAGAGGCCTATATCCAATAATGTTTCCAATGTGGGCCCAGCGTTGCAGAGGGTTGCTCACCATTGAACCAACATTGGGTGTTTGATATGAACAGTGGAACCTTTGAAATGCTACATTTTAACATTAGCTAACAGTTGTTATTGCATCAAACACGAAACGTTGACGCAATGTTATTTTAATGTTTGGCCAGTGTCTCAGACAGTGATACAGCAATAAACCAACAAAGAATTCTGATATCTGAAATTCCAATCAATATCTTATAATAAAAATAACCCAACAATATTTAAAATGGTCGCCAAAAAACGCACAAAACGTAGTCCAAACATTTTTGTTACTTGGAAAGTCACAATTTTCCTCTAGTTGATAATTGTAATTGTAATTATTTTTCATCTTTCATAATAATAATTGTAATTGCAATTAGCGTTTATGAATAAGTCCGAATTATCATAATTGTAATTCAGTTTTGTAATTGACCAGGGTTGGCCCTTTGAAACGGTCACTCTCTCACTTAAATGCAAGCATCATTGCGATTGGTAGCAGTGTAATTTCGTCTGATTGACGTCGTTGGTGTCTTGTGTGTTGTAAACTGTTGGTCTTTTATTTGCATGAAATGTGGAATGAGGGATACATTTCAAGAATATATTAGAAAACGTCTTTACTAGCCAACAGATCATGTATCTGAAATTTGGGTTGTATTTAGTTTTATTTTGAATACATACTGTCTAACTATACTGTTTAGCATGACATATGTAACATCACCCACCTGTATTGTAAATCATCATAAAGAGTGACATTACTACAGCATCGTATGATCTAACCAATAATTGCAGCCTGGGCATACTGTACTCCCTGAAGTCACTTAGTTTATCACATGACAGAATATGTTAATCACACATTGTCAATAGCTGATAATGAAACTTAAATGGTGAATTGTGGAAGGGGTGGGTAGAGTACCTCTGACAGTGTGCTGCTAGGACTGTATATATGACAAGCAAGTTCCAAGGCGAAGCCAAATAATATATAAAAGTATATTTTGTGCTAGCTAGTGTAGATCAAATAATTCATTTTGGGAGATATCATTTCTCATTAATAAAAATATTTCTCGTCATTTAAAACTGGAAATTGTGTTAAGTTTCAGATGAATAAACAATAGAAACAGACAACGCGCCAACAAAACTGTTACTTCATATTTTGGGTGTTTGAATGGTATAATTCATATAATTGTTTATAAATATTGTAATGTATAGAGGGATGTGGCAATGGTTAGAGCGTGAAACTTAGTCAATGTCGCTGCCTGCCATACGGTTCTGAACTCCCCTTGGTGCAGGATCAGCAGAGAAATACCGTGTTTCCCCCTCTCAATTTTGGGACATTGTTTTGATGTTGTGTACTTGGGCAAGGCACTTTATCCTAATACGCTTCACTTGACTCATGTGTAAATGAGTACCTGGTAGGATAGAGGTGGCAATGTGTACGATGAGTTCAATGCGCCGAAATGGCTGCAGGACTGAATGCTCTCCGTGGAGTTGAAATGGTGCACGAACGAAGAGGTCCAGTGACCAGAGGGTAAAATGTAAAATCGGCTGAGGAGTCTTAAGATTTGATATCAGACTGCACCTTTACCTGCAAATTCATCTTGTTTGATTCCACCAGTGCAAATTGCGATGTTATACACTCTTCTGGTTCAATAATTGATTATTATAAATCTTTATTAGTTTAACAACGAAGATGTAATATAGCTTAAAACACACAGAAAGAGAGAAAACACTATCAACTTCAATTGTGTGTAACCAGAACATTTTTTCTATAAATCAGGGTTAAATGATTCTTTATTATATATAATTTATGTATATTATAACAAAGCATGAACATAAATCATAAAACAAATATAAACAAAATACACTGAAACCTTCATCGTAGTATATAATGCTACCATCACTATGTACTCGTTAGTGTCGCTCATGACCATCCGTGACAATATAATAGGATAGCCAGACATTTTCAAAATAATGTTATATCACAGCCAAATGTAAATCTTAATACTAGAGATTAAACTTGCCTGTTGGGCATCATCAGTAACACAACATTTACATTTTCATTAACATCTCATACATATATTGTTCTTTGTGATATGTTAGGTGATAAGATTTGCTGAAACAAAAAGTACATTGTCTCGAAATAGAAAATCAGTGTCTCTGAAAACTCTACCTAACCATGCAGTGTCAGTTGAGCATTGTGTCAATATCTAAAACGATTATTATCAAATAAATTACAAATGCCAATTATTTCATATAATCATGTGACTACCACCAAATGATACTACTTCGTTGTTAAAACTGATACAAGAACTACGGTACTATTACAGTATTATCACTACTGTTTAGCCCTTTCAGTGTTATGACCGACTTTAGACATCAGAATCTGATGTCTAAAGTCGACCCTCGCATCGAAAGAGTAAACAAATTATGATGACCGTAATTAGTACATTTTATTACCTCATAATTATTCTATTCCATTTTATGATACTCTGTACAATATTGTAATGAATATATATTGGGGTCGCATAGTCGCTAAGCCTTTTACTTTCACTAATTTTATGCCATACTGTATAAAGTAACGATAAAACTAGCGACAATACCTGATTGATTAGTTACGATTGAATCATTAATGTTGTACTGTAGATTATTCAATCATTTAACATGAATTTACCATAATTAGTTGTAAATGGTAATAATTTCATTAGTATTTTAATGAAGTGCAGATTAATATCGCTCGTAATATAATGTTTAATACTGGTTACAAAGGATATCCATACCATCACAGAGCCCCGATGAGAAAAAAAATATGTTGAGTACAAAGAAAAAGAATGTAAAGTTGGAGAATTATGCATTATAAATAATTTAGTATTGCTGTTCCCATCGTCTATCACATGTAATGACTTGTACGTGCCTTGTTTGACCATGAACAGCACAGAGCAGTTCCACTATCTCCACGACTCATATTAAAGTTACCATGGTCATAGAGGTCTGTTGCATGTCTACCAGGTCTACAGTCTGCATGTAGACTAGATATACAGTCTTCACCTGATGGCATCATAGCAGTGTGAGAGGTGTGCTGTGTCATCTCCTCTCCTCCAGTCATGGTCATATGGTTCATCTGGGAGGCCAGGTTATCAAGCTGTGTGTCGTGAGCCTGGTGCTGTGTGGCCAGGTTGTCAAGCTGTGTGTCCTGAGCCTGGTGCTGCTGTGTGAGGAGACTTACACCAGCAGGTAGTACACAGAGTCTCCAGCACAGCTGACAAGGGAACTCACTCTGGTCACCCCTGTACATGTCTACATAGATGCCCACCCATAACCCCAGACAACGCCGACAGAAGTGATGACCACATGGCAGTACTACAGCCGCCATGCCAGCCATCTTATCACAAACACGACACTTCATTTCTGTAATGTGGCCTGGTACTGAAAACACATGCTGTACTGCCACCTGCTGCCCTGGTACCTGGCCTGATACATGGCATGGTACCTGTTGTCCTGGTACGTGTTGTCCTGGTACCTGGCCTTGAACTTGTTGTCCTGGTACTCCTACCACATGCTGTTGTTCACAATGGTCTTCCATCACATCCATAATGACACTTCTTACTCACTATCTTCTTCTCTGTAACAAAAAGTATACAATATTTTTGAAGTTTCATCCCGAAACATCAATCATTTTGATAATTAGAAAAAATTGCAACATTGTGTTAACTCAAGTCATCTGTACAATGTATATAGATGCTAGATGTTGTGGAATGAAGTGAAATCAAAACATGGCAACTTGCAGCAATATATGTGTTAACTACCCTATCAGCAATGCGTCTTTAAGTTCATCGTATTTAATTTGTTCAGAGGAGAAGATCAGCAGCTCGGAGATAATTTGTGTTGACCAGACATTTTGTATAGCGTTCTTACATATGCGTTTTGACTTAACAGCTTAATTAGTAAATACTGTTGAAATCTTGAGAAACAGAATACTTATGTTTTTCAAGTAATTACTTGTTTAGGTGACACTTGCATTGTGACTGATGGTACTTCTATCAAAATACACATTATATTAACTTCAACTGCGCATGAGAGAAAATGACTTGAATGACTGCTGGTTAGATTCGAGGATTAGTAATACACCTATTAATCCGTTATAGTAATCCGCTAGTATGTCATTATAATACCACCAGTGTATCACATGCACTGTAATAGTATTCCGTTGGTCTTTTCAACTTACACGAACAGAAATTAAAACCTAACGTTTACAGTGCAAGTAATTAGGTTACAAATTCAAAATGTGTTAACTAATTTAGCCGTTTTCTCCCACAAATCCTAAATTACAATCAAGTAAAATAGGCGAATCCCTGTCTAAGACATGAAATTCAGCAACCAAGAGGAGAATATATTACTTGATATTATATTAGCACACTATTCGCCATGAATGAGAATAAGTTAACGTATTATGATGTCGCTCAATTGTAACAAATGCGCTGTTAATATAGCATTCTTAGTATTCACTCAACCATGTCGTACGCACAATTTACCATCAGTCAAATATTTATCTCACATTCCGCAATACCGCCTTTTACAGCGCTCAATATTGCTAAATAGGCATTGAAAAACAATGATGTTTTAATGTTGGCCCAACGTCTGCGACGCTGGCCCAACATTAAAATATCATCGTTTCAACGTGGCGTGTTTACTGGGATATCACCTTAATTAGTAACCTATTTCAAGTCGTGGAACTGCCATAAACAGCAGTACAGACAAGACTTCTAATATATATGGTACAGATTCTGACAAATTCACATTTGTTTATATAGTAAAACGGTTGAAGCAATTCTAGTGATAAAATTACATGGGTTGATTTTGAAATGACTGGTGCGGGGATCAAAATATTTGTTATTTCAGGGTGATTTTTAATAAAGGAATATCGCTGGAAGTGTAAGAATTATCGGATTAAGTATCACTGACCAGTTGATAATGACCAAGTCTTGCTACTTGGGGTAATTAGGTAATCACTCGTAGTTCTGTGGTCTGTAAGTCAGGGATAAAACCTACTTAAGCCTAACAGGCCTGGGGCATTATACAGGTGATAGTTTCTGAAAACTAAAGCCTCATTCTGGATTTTGGGCAGAACGTGCATTTAATCTAAGGTCGTCTTGTCAAGGTATATTTCGCAAGCTACTATATGAATACATCCCAAAATTACCGAGTACATTATTAGTATTTATATTTCCATATATTTTTGCCTCGGGTGCGTTCGCACCACCCAACAGACAGAAAGGTTCACATTCTTGGGTTAACTTTTTTTAGATACCGGCAATGATGACTCGTAATTTTGAGGAAATATATGTCGCCAGAATGAGTTATTTAGAGTGTATTAAAAAACAGCATGTCGCAGAAAAATAGAGAAGTACTATGTTAATTATTTGCAATACAATGAAATAAAAGAGAACGTACTATGCTAATTGTTTGCAGTACATTACAATGACAAGTAAGTATATATGTACTTGACAAGATACTTGCCGAAGAGAAGACGTGAAATGAGTGCATACGTCATCATTCATAATCATGATAATATCTAAGCCTACGTGCACAGAGTGTATTACCTGATTACAATCAGCTACAGTACTGGTGCATTATGTTCCCTGGGGAGGCGAGTACTTGCGATCTTGTCAGATCAGATCAATTACTTATTTACGCCTTCTATGTCCGAGCTGACATTCCTACTTCTCCAATTGACTGACCTCGCCATAAATCGGTGATGTACACAAGTGGCCACTTGGCTACAGTATAGCTCTGTAGTGCTAGTGGTCGTCTACAGGAGTTTCCCAAGCTCACAACAAGGAGGTAAACCTAACCTCCTTGCTCACAGCAAGGAATCTGCAGGAAATATCACGAAAATAAAGAAGGCAGCAACGCTTAATTCTAGAAATGCTTATTATACATCGCAGATCACATGACATGTAACCTAGTCCAAATCAAGAATGTGGGCTGTCCGAAATGATAAATTTATTATAATTTAAAACAAAAATTCCTGAATCGTAAACGTGTCCGTTGACAGTATGTGTGATTGTAACTAGTAAGTATTGTGAGTTCAGAAGTGCGACGTTACCTTTGCATGGATGGTCTGTTGTGAACTGGACGGTGTGAGCCCAGCCTTGTACATGCACAGCTACAGCAAATTTGTTGATTACGCGTATGGCTATATTTACATGGAGGCCTATATATCCACCCTCTTCCTGTTGGACACTATAGATTAAATTTACAATGTGATCAACATCAACGGTTGCATGGATAAACATCGACTAAATGCTTGTATGAAAATTATTATTAAATAGAGTAGCAGGTATGCTAAATGACGTCATACAATACTTTCAGATATATCAGTCTGGCTTCTGATACATTTTCCATTGCAGAAATGTAGCTCGTGCAATCAAAAGGTTACCTAACCACTGTACACAATGTAGATCCAGCTAACACCATTTGCTGGCCTATACGCTATTTTATCATAGGGCCATCATCGCATACGCTGGTCAAACATTGACAGAGCGTTGGGCCACTATGCCGTATTGTGTGTGTGTATAGCTACGGGATAGCAGACTAACGGTTCATAACACGCCCACCTTATGTAACACCAGTATACCTCCGTCCAAACTGGACACAGCAACGTACATCGTAACGCAATAAAATCCACCGTATACGAGACTCCCAACCAATATTGATTTAATGTTGGTCCAGCGTCAGTGTCCAACGATAAACCAACTCTGGGTTAGCCGTCTGGACATTTATGCATTCATATGTGCATACCTGTGCTTCCCTGACATATATGCGGGCCACTATTCAACTTCTGGTTTGATATAAAAGTCTCAGGTGTCTATCTGTATAGATTTTTCGACGCATAATACCACTAAATTCATATAAATGTGAATATTGTTGTGGTGCACATGTGTCTATCATAGCCTGTATCGTTCTATGCAACATCTGTATTTCGCATCTGACTATGATGTAACCCAGCAATCACGAGGCATTCACCCAAAGCTGTTTTAATGTTGGCCCACCGTCTCCGACGCTGGCCCAACATTGAAACAACATTGGATGAATGCCTCGTGTTTGTTGGGAACATAATGAGTGCAGATATCAGCTGATTACATGTATCGCGTTGATCATATATAGGCATGTCAGTCAGACATGCACATTACAAGGTTACAGTACTGTGCCATCTGCTCAATATGGCGCTGTCACAGCTATCTGTGTGTAGGGCTTTTTGGCAGCGTATGGGAGGCTTTGTTGTCTGCTAATTAAGTCTGCACCAGACACTGCCAGACGCTGTATCCAAACCTGGCTCTAGTGAGTCACCTAAATACGTGTCGTTGTAGAATGACAACTGTGCAGAAACGTTGGTACGACAGCTGCAAGACACCAATTCTCTTTTGTCAAATCAGCCGCTCAACACAAGTATATGTTATTTTCTAAGTCTTATTTAAATATTACCACTTACATATAGTCGGTATAGTTTGCACAGACGATATCAGCCTTATTGTTCCATTTTAGCCTACTGTAGGTAGGCCTAGTACAGTGATTTAGCTGTCATAGCACACGGTGAGAAAGCAGACTGACCGGGTGGCTTAATCTGTTAACACAGCACACACTCACACACGGATGACGTGGCAAGGCCCATGTATCTCCCCACCAAATATGACCTGATGACACGCTGAACTAATGCTGCACCAACGCTGTAGACCGTGATCCAGCCCTCAGCTAAAATGATGTACATAGTGGTCCAGCTGTCAGCCAGCGCTGTAGACTGTGATCCAGCAGTCAGCTAATGCTAGTTAAGCGTCTCGTGCTCGTCGGTTGATCATGTCAGTCACATCCACCAAATGATCATCACCCAGCACACACGAGACATTGACCCGATCTGATTCACTGCTGGGCCAGCGTCGTAGACGATAGGCCAGCATTGATCCAGCATTGGGACAATGTCTCCTGTTTTCCGGGGACACGTTAAACAAGGCTTTAAACCAATGATGACCTAATGTTGGGCTGGCGTCGTAGTAGGTGGGCCAACATTAGGCCATCATTAGCTGAACGTCTCTTATTTGTTGTTTACATTTACTTCCCAACTAACACAGACCATAAATCTAAGGTGCTTTAATGTTTTATCCGCGGCCCAACGTTGACGCAACTGATTTTCAACATGTTCTTCTCAGGAAACACAGAACTTTGACCCGAAATGTTGTTGTTTTTAAATCGGCCGAAGTCCAACCTCAATAAAACATTGAGTGAAATTCTCGTGTTTTTTTGCTGTGTATTTTCAGGTTGACACCCTCTGTGTCCTGTATTATACCGGCCACATAACAAACCAGCTGTTATAATATAAATATAATATCAATATGATGTATTGAGTAATGATCCAGGTTTTGAACTGAACGAAAATTTCAACAACAATAATTAGAATTCACCACTATAATTAAGTTGAACTTAAAGGGACTCCTAGAGATTTGTGTATTTTGTTTTGTATGAAGCAGTGTATCCCGCAGATCATGATTTCAATTTTTTTTTTAATTTAAATTTTTAAACACATTTTGTATCAGTGTGTACGCCTTGAGGGCCCAAGGCAGATGAGCTTCGGCTCATTGGGTTCACCCTCTGAAAATAAAGATGTTTTTATTATTATTATTATTATTATTATTATTATTATTATTATTATTATTATTATTATTATAATAATAATAATAATAATAATAATAATAATAATAATTATTATTATTATTATTATTATTATTATTATTATTATTATTATTATTATTATTATTATTATTATTATTATTATTATTATTATTATTATTATTATTATTATTATTATTATTATTATTATTATTATGTATAAGAACTCAGCGAAAAACTAAACACACTACTTGTAAACATAAACTAAAGCATGGCTCGTTCTATAACCCCTAGGTGTAAGTCATTCTTCAGAGATGCAATATGATGTTTTGATGCATCGTGAAGGTTTCACCCTTTCAAGCCTGAATTTACCATCGTCATCTTCATCCACTACAAGCCGCGAATTGCTGTCGCAATTCTCGACTTGTAGTGAATGAAGATGATTTGATGTGGTTGTAAATTGAAGAGAAATACTGTGTATTCGTAGAACAATTTCATCGAAATTTGCCTTCTAAAACCGTTAGCTGTGAAAAAAACAAGTATATTTTCAATGGTGTAAAACGATGATTTAATGCATCGTGAGGGCTTTAACCCTTTCACCACTGAAGCCCGTTTTTATGTGCTGAATGCCATAGCATTCAGCACATAAAAACGGGTTTCAGTGGTGAAAGAGTTAAGGTTTAAAGGGTCAAGTAGTAAGCTTGAACTAAGTTTAATTAATAACAATTCAAAAAAATATGTATCACATCTTATTATTAGCCCGAGGTTCTCGTATACTGAATCTTTACGGGCGTTTTGTAGATATTGTGCTCCGCCAATTTTGCCCTATTTCAGCGATTTGTATGAGCATATTATAGCTGGATGCACGCCAATATTATATTGTACACCTTTTACATGCGGCTGCAGTTAATTACATGTAATGATCCATTTACAATATGATCTCTTATCCGCCTTCTACACAGTTAGTATGGATTCTAATCATTAAACCTTCATGAATGAGTAAATATATTCTTCTTAAAAAAGACACGTGTGTGATTTTAACGTTTACCTCATCAGAGTCCTATTTACCACTTATATAACAATAGTAGATTGGTCCCATGACACCAAAACCATTTTAGACTCTCGTGAAATGTTCTCTATGACGTTTGTATGTATATCTTATTAATAATAGAAAAACACGGCAACAGGGTGTTTAAATTACTGTTGAATTGTCTACACTTGACCTCTGTGGTAACAGTTGATTTATATATATAACACTGACACTAACAGTAATGGCATTGTCATTAAGATATGTAAGGGTAGGCCGCCACGTCAACCTTGATAACCTTGTATGTTGTGCATACCAGTACATGTTTTACGCGAGTAAGATCAATCAATAACCATACAGAGGCCCGTTCAATGGGTTTATGTACACTTTATGTGCTACGGGCAGTACATGCCTATCAATCCCATCCCATCCACTATCCATCATTCCATCCTTGTCCCACCATCAATCGGCATCGCATTCGGATCTATCCGAAAAATCTATATTTCAGCGACATCTTACACTCTGAATTACTTCTGACTCTGCCACCATGTCAATGATATCTTGCTCTATCAATCAGACTTCCCAGTAAACACAAAACATTGGTATAACATTTATACAATGTTGGACCAACGTCGAAAAATAATCTACGTTTTAACAATTTTTACGAGACAATAACCAATTGCAGTTTGATTTTTAAATGCAAACCATATTCCTTTATCATGTTTATCCACACCAACGAATTGTACTACTTATTTACTAGAATTGTACTACCTTCACATATATAAACTGGATATCTATAATAAAACACCCAACTCTGTTTACATGCTCTTCTTCTATACACAGAACAATTCTATATTGAAATTTCTGTAACACGGATTGTGGTAGAGTATTCTAATGAAGATGAATGTACTTGACCTGATCGCTTGTCGCTATGTTCACATAGATTAGACAGAAAACCTGTAACCCAGTAACTTACAGTCAGTGTTGTCATGGGGATCAACATTATGACATCATAGTGGATTCCATAGTATTTATATTAAACAATCTTATCTTTTAAATGATAAATATGAAAGTTCAGATAAGATTTTCTTTGAAAAACGAGCCACAGGTCCTTCAAAAATGAAATGAATCGGGCTTTAGGCCACCTTTGTGCACATATAGGCTAAACTGGGCCAGGAGAACCTTCTGAGGATGATGAGATGAATGAGATGACACTGTCCTCCAGACACAGGATTCGAGCCCTGGTGGTCTGAGGCCGAGTACGCTACCTCTCGGTCATGGAGGTTCCCCACAATACTGACTTTCACACGTGGATGGGGAAGGAACAATTTTTGTTTCTTTCAAACCGCCGAGTCCGGGAACCGAACCCCGAACTCTGGCGTGAAAGGCAGCGGTGCTAACCACTACCCTAGGGCCCCCGCCCCCCAGGTCCTTCAAGTCTACGCTTGACTGGAATTTCATAATAAAGTATGCGCACTACTAGAAAGGCACAGCTTTTCAGTGTATGTGTGTGGTGAAGGTCTTCTTATGATGTAGGCGCTTCGCCGGCAAATGCTACATGAATTTGGAAGCTATGTGAACTTTTGCTATGAGACAGGGGACATATCCCCCGCCATTGGGTGTACAAGGCATTATTTCCTGTCAGTTTTCAGAGCAACAAACTGCTCCAGTGTTGTTATAAGCAAAGAGATGCCTATTCACTACGAACCATGTATTTAAAATACCCTATCGTATCAATCATATTTATATCTTTGATGTAGTTTAATAAGGCATTATCAGATTATATATAACACAGCCAACGTATTTTCAATTTTGTCAATTTTTAAAATTTAATTTATATGAAGCTATATAACGATCCTAAATCAAAATACGAAAATGTAAAAAAAACGATGTTAAGGCACTGAAAAAGACGAAACAAGCTCTATTTCCAAGAGGTATACTGTCATGTAAACAAGTTTGTTTACAGCATACCACAATATAGACGGCAAATACTGACATATCCCCCGCCATTGGGTGTACAAGGCATTATTTCCTGTCAGTTTTCAGAGCAACAAACTGCTCCAGTGTTGTTATAAGCAAAGAGATGCCTATTCACTACGAACCATGTATTTAAAATACCCTATCGTATCAATCATATTTATATCTTTGATGTAGTTTAATAAGGCATTATCAGATTATATATAACACAGCCAACGTATTGTCTATACTCGCCGTCAAATTAAATATGATCAACCAATACATACCGAATGCACGCGCATAAACTTGCATGCACTTATAAGTGAAAATCCCATCTTCTAGTAGGCCTATGGATGTTTCCAAATTTTTTATGTTCGAATATAAATGCACTTGTTTTCGAAAACTAAGTGCACCCCTCCATATAGAAATTGTGTCGCCAAATCTGACACCTCAAACGACAAGGGTAATTTAGTCTATTAAATCACTTTAAAGCTGCCCCTTGGGATGAAAATTTTCAATTTTGTCAATTTTTAAAATTTAATTTATATGAAGCTATATAACGATCCTAAATCAAAATACGAAAATGTAAAAAAAAACGATGTTAAGGCACTGAAAAAGACGAAACAAGCTCTATTTCCAAGAGGTATACTGTCATGTAAACAAGTTTGTTTACAGCATACCACAATATAGACGGCAAATACTGACCATATCAGACGGCATGTTCAAAGTAACCACATAGTTACATCAATAGCTGCCGCCCTTAATTGCTGTGGGAACGGGTTGATCAGGGGGGTTCCCCCGTAGCACCGAATGTGTGCTCAATGCTGGGTCGACGGCATCACCATGTGGCTCAATGCTGTAGGAACATTCAAACGTCCTTTAGCAGGTGTTTAGATATACAAAAAGTTCGTTTGGATTACAGTCGATTTCATAAAAAAGTGAATACAAAATAGTTTTAAAAATCTAAAAACTCTGAAAAAAAATAAAAGCATGATCTGTGGGATGCACTACTTCATTACAAAGTAAAAACGAAAATTGATGTCATCCCAAGGAGCTGCTCTAATATAAGAATCACCCCTGTTGCACTCGCCCCCGTTTAGCCGATTATTGTTACGACGTCATAATTATTTAAATAAATTTTGCAGTCATCTTTGCATGTTTGCATCCTCACAGCTATCGTCAACAGTGGCGTCCACACCTTGTTCAGGAGGGCTTAATAGTCAGGGGGCCAGGAGCTGAACCTGGAAAGTGGGTCCAAAGTTTTTTTCTCAATGTTTTCATATTATATAGGTATTGTACTCTATGAAACCGCGTGATGGCATTCTCACAGCATTGAGCAATTTTAAATAACGCGTTTTACATTTTTTCGCCTATCGCGATACAAAATAGTGGTTTTAGGTGATCGGGAAAAACAGAAAATCCCTGTATATATTCACATAATTGATAGCTATTAGTTTGATTGTTTGTATATTGATGTATATTATCAATAAATATCATTGGGTCAAAGGTCAAGGCTATAATTCAAGGTCAAAGGTCAATAATTAAGGTCCATCATGCCTAATTCAGTATCGTTTGTATATTACACCCTCCACATTTGTATATATTTATATAGCTGAACCTGCATTCATTTACTTATAATTTAGGTTTTTGTTACGAAGTTCCATGCATCTTGATAAACTAGATAACCTGTCGCTCACCTTTTCTCATTCCTTTAGGCCCCACTCCTAATGTGGCCTATTTTACCGTATCCATTTGCTGGGATGAAATATAATGGTAACATTATATGGCTTGAATTGTGTAGCAATGGATTATACGTTGCCATTCTATTGTATGGGCCAGTCAACATGATTCACTAACCCAATGTTGGGTCATCATCTGCGACGCTGTCACACCATGAAATCACCATTAATGCGCTGCATTGACTCAACGCTCCCCCAATGTTTAGATGCCCGGCCGTTATTGAGACACTCAGACAAAATTTGTGAGCCTTAATAAGGTAAATTTAAATGCCAATTGGCTAGCCTCTGTGTCAGGCATATGCTTAAATTAAATTATAAATTTTAATTTAATTTTGTTTCAAAAAACTATAAATTTTGTTTATCAATGACAATGCGGTTTGCATTTAACTATGACGTAACTATGTTCCACTCTTGTGGTATGAAAGTTTAACAGATGATTAAATAATTCATGATTTTTTCTTTTTTTATAGTTCCAATATCACAGCATATCTATATCTGACTATATGGATACATCAATTATCAATAATGTGGTGTAATAATTCAGAGGTTGCTGTAAACTATCAAAATTGCACGTAATCGTTATTTAAAAAAAGTTCTTTATCTTAAACAAGTTAAATAATCAGCAATGACACCACCGCCTTTGCCATCATTTTGTTATCTGCTATATATAATATTAAAATTGCTACTACCTTACTGTTCATTGTTTGTTTCATCATCTTTTTTAATGAGGTACTAGTAGACATCATATTCTGATACAAGACGATGTATTCCTGCTTAGTTTCTTTCATGTTTCATCCATATACTAATGGATCTAACTGGCTCAGGGGATTATCAGGGCATTATTCACCTGAAAGTTTGTAAACGTTATATTTTCAAATGTTCCTTCAAGGCTTTCTCAGTTGATGGCAATCAACATAATTATGAACAGGTGGTGCTCCCCCGCCGACTTACTAACTACAGAATAACTACAGAAATAGAGATCATTACTATCCCCAAGAAGCTTTGTTGGATGATATTCAACATGATTCCATTACCAATGCATCCAGCCATAGCATCACATCGAGATAAGAAGGGTACTGGCAGCAGGTTTGAAATGAGGTCAGAATATTCGGCAGTGACCAAGACCAGCTTGTTTGTGGCCAAGATCACCTTTGTGGTGGCTGAGATGATTTTTAAAGTGACTGTGATGGCGTATTTAATGGTCAAGTTTACTTCTGCAGAGACCGAGATCATTTTTTCAGGGGCTGACATAAGATTGTTATTGGCCAAGATCACTTTTGTAGCTGCTGAGAAACTAATAAAGTGGTTGTGATCACTTCTTCAGAGCCAACATCACTTTGTAGTGGCTTAGATATTTTTTTCAGTGGCTGACACCAGCTTGTTTGTGGCCAAGATCCCCTTTGTAATGGCTGAGATAACCTTTAAAGAGGCTGTGATCACTTCTTCTTTGGCCAAGATCACTGTTGTAGTGGCTGAGATAACATTTAATGCGGCTGTGATCACTCCTCCAGTGGTCAAGATCACCTTTCTAGTGGCTTAGATAATTTTCAAAGTGGCTGTGACCACTTCTTCAGTGGCCAAGATCACTTTTGTAGAGGCTGAGATAACTTTTGAAGTCGCTGTGATCACTAAATCTTCTTCAGTGGCCAAGGTCACTTTTGTAGCGGCTGAGATAGTTTTTAAAGTGGTTGAGATCACTTCTTCAGTGGCCAAGATCACTTTTGTGGACGCTGAGATAACATTTAAAGTTTCTGTAATCACTTCTTCAGTGCTCAAGATCATTTTTGAAAAATGGCCCCATAGAATGTAAAAATAATAACAAAAATCTGTACCTTATAAAGTTAACATGAGAGAGAAGTCCTGCTGGTATTTACTAAAACACGTTGTAAATTGTTCAAATGGAGAGATAAAATACAAACTTAGCGCTGTGTTGTACATTTTCGTATTTAACAGAAATACAATATTATGCATCCACGTTAAAGCCCTTGATAGTAACTTTCAACTGATATCAAAGATGCTGGTACATTGTTTAAATTTTGGAACTCATTGGGCAAAAATATGAGACACAGTCTATTTTCCTGAGCCGAAAGAAAAGTGTACAAATTTTACGTCCAACAAAAAAAAGTGTGTAATATGTTGAAATAGCTAATTATTTTTTACTTCCAAATGGGTTTATTTTAAGTCAACAATAGTTTTAGAACATGTTTGTATCAAAACTAAACATATATACCATACAAAAATCGGGTAAGAGAAAAGTATTTTGACTATTTTCTGAAAAAAAAGTAATAGAAATAGGTAAAATTAAGGGTTAAAATACCAACTTAAAGCTTGTGCATTTTTCAAAAATCGGACAGAAAATATGTTACATCCACGGGAAAGCCTGTTCCAGTAGCTTTCTGTTGGTATCAAATATATTGATATAGCTTCATTACTCAGTGGGCGAAAATGTTTAATACGCTGGGTTTTTTCCAAATCGGAAAAAATCGCGCATAGGTCATGTACACCTTTGGCCATATTTCAGTAAAGCAGCTACAGTGACCCGTACAGGTTGATTCTGGCCCCTGAATAGTCCAACTTTGTGAAAATAATAGTGGCCTAAATTCCCATTCCGGGTGACACCTTACCCCCAGCCACGTCTGGTCTAATAATCCTGCTGACGGATAAACAAACAGACAAACCATCCCGACTAAAAACATAACCTCTTATGGCGGAGGTAATAAACCACACAATGATTTCTTTCAAGAAAATGTATAAATCTATTAACAAATATTTCGATGTCAAGTGTTAACATCATTGGATTACGTAATATATATAACATTTTAGAACGTATGGCCACAATTACACATTATATTATCTCGTCGATATATATATAAATAATTATTATTGCGGTACAAATGTTTTATAGTTGCTTTGCGATATCACATTGAGGTTCGTAATGAAATTCCCTTCATTTTGATATGTCACACGCTTATGTTATTATAAAATTTAATAACTGGTAATTGGGTTTATGCAAGACCTTGGGGTCAAAGGGTTCACATAACTTAAAACTTCTGGTTCAATCAGTTTATACAATTATGAAATCACTTTTGCTAATATTGAATACATACTAGTTCAAATAATGGCAAATATAGATTAGGTTAGTGCTTTATATAAATATTTATATTTTTCGAACCGTGGGAAACCATTATTTTGCATCCCGATTGACGTGATTTTATAAAACGTGTTATATAAAAATGCTCAATGTTGTGAGAATGCCATCATGCAGTTTCATGGACTACAATACCTATATAACATGAAAACACTTAGAAAAAAACTTTGGACCCCCTTTCCAGGTTCGCCCAAAAATATGCATTTGACCCCCTGACTATAAGACGTGATCATTGTTATAAAAACATAACGTTCCCATTCAATGAGATTAAAGACAACCACAGAGTCTCTCCCCACTGACATGACGCCTCCCCACTCTCACACCATTTGTAAACTGCTGTCGCCCATTTGTACATTATCTTTCCTTCGTGGATTAGTACTCTACAAGAATCAAACAGATTATAACATTATCTTTCCTTCGTGGATTAGTACTCTACAAGAATCAAACAGATTCTTGTGGAGTACTAATCCACGAAGGAAAGATAATGTTATAATTTTTACCTGTGGATGCCCAAGTAATAGCGCCACCATCACGAGACGTTGACCCAAATCTGATGTCTGCGACGCTGGCCAACTTCACAGCAACATTGGGTGAATGTGTTGTGTTTGCTGGGAAACTGGTGAATTCGGTGTCCAATTCATTCCTGGTTATATACATATAAGTGTGGTAATGATTCTGAAGGCTCACACATTTGGATAAATGAACACATCGTCACTTTTGGAATAAAGGATCGTACCCACCAGCTCAGTACGCATCAAATACAACCCTCTAACATGGGGGCTAACATCGTATCCACCAGTTCAGTACGCATCAAATACAACCCTCTAACATGGGGGCTAACATCAAGGTGATCGTAGCCACCAGTTCAGTACGCATCAAATACAACCCTCTAACATGGGGGCTAACATCAAGGTGATGCCACATAGGCAAAACGAGGTCTAGTGTAATTACTACCCGTTTTGTTATTATTATACTAATAATGAATATGATATATACACACGTTCTCGTCCATTTTAGGAACATGTGTATTAGGCGTATATTATGGTAATAAGGGGGGGGGGGAGTATACGATGCGGTGCGCTATATGATTTACCACATGTGATAAAACGATATCATGTTCTATCAGGTACATACCTAGCAAGCATAAGGCATTAAGTCAATGTTGGGTTAATGCTGGCCCAACGTCGCAGACGATGGGCCAACATTAACCCAACATTGACTCAATGCCTCATATTTGTTTGGATGCTTTGTGGGGACGTTTTGAGCTTGGTGACACAATTATTGGTTCAGCGATATCCACCTCAGCGACTTTCAATGATCTTAATTTTGTTGACCGTTATAACAATATAACTCTTTCCCAAGACACGGTATTTATAACCTTGAGTCGCTGCGTCACAGTATATAAATGTTCTGCTCAACTTTGTCGTAGTTATTGTTTACTAATTATGGTCTTGTAAAGTGGTCACATTTTGAAGGCTTAAAAGTATACATTGTTGTTTCTGGAACTTTTATGTTCCCCTTTTTGTGTTGCGACTTGTTTTATCGTTTTTACTAGTCAGCATCCCAGCAAACGGGAGACGTCGTCGTGATATTCTCTTAACCCTCTAAGCCCTCACGATGCATTAAAACACACATTTTGCATCCCTCAAAATAGATTTAATTTTCCCACAAGCAAGGGTTTTAGAGCGAAAATATCCATGAAACTGGTTTACGAATACAATCTAATTTTCTTTAATTTTTAACCCACATCAAGTCATCTTCATCCGCTACAAGTCGAGAATTGCGACAGCAATTCGCGGCTTGTAGTGGATGAAGATGACAATGGGAAATTCAGGCTTGAAAGGGTTAATGTTGGGTCAGCTTCAGCGATGGTAAAACATTAATTTAAAACAGTATCGTGTCAACGTCTGTTTTCTGACAGTTGAAACCGCATAATATACGGAGCTTAGGAAGGACACAAATAGCATGACATACAGATATATGAACATATTGACGTCGGATAATAGACGATGTATAATTTAGCACTGGCCACTCTGATGAGAGTAATTACAGCTGTTAATAATAACAAGGTTTGTGTTGGGTATAATACTTCTCAGCTGAACTGACACTGGTATTATTGAAGTATGCTTGTCTGTATAGGTTTTTGTTAACGTGGCAACACTGTTTACTTTAGCCTGTCTTTCTAGCTGACTGTAGCATGTCATCTGAGCAAGGTATGAATTATTATGCCATTTCTCGTGGCTTTTTAGTGGGATATTGTGCGATGTCATTTATAACATTCGTGTATCTAAACAAATACATAGACAAAATGATTCATTAAGAGTAATATTTAATCAGCTGTTTTCATCAATAGATTATTTGTATAATTCTTCTATTGATTAAATGCTTATGCATATTTGATCAATTCTTAGCATATAGCCTAGCAATTCCCTTCATAGCATTAACTGACAAGGCCACATAACCACTCGAAATATGACATACAATCATCCCTATACACTCCACTTGATGTAGAAGGGTCGTCAGTCATGATTCGTTGAGTAAACATTGAGTAAACATGACACGCATGCACAGCATAGTCAACGTCCATAGGAGTGGGGTCCACCTGAATGTAAATATTATGGATCAGTGAAGCATGGCGACCCACTTGCTTTAACCCATTTGTGACATTTCCTGAATTTATGACTACAATTTAAAAACTTGCAGTTTTCCATGAATTATGACGATACATGTAGTAAAATAGTGTCAGAAAACAGTATTAATTAGGGTTCTTTTGAAATATAATTTCACAAATACTGAACTTGGAAGTGTGTCAGGCTTACATAGGTAATGGGTTAACCCTTTAGCGCTGAATTAATTTCGCATAAATCATGGAGACTAAAGGGTTTTAATCAATTTGAAATCATCACAAATGTCTTAGTCAGCTCTTTCTGATTCATTTGAATACCTATTGTATGGGATTACGACCATTAGAAATATTTTTACTCTTACAGCGCGGGGATAGACTTTAGTCGTCAGAGTCTGACGTCTACAGACGGCAGATTCTGACGACTAAAGCCGATCTCCGCGCTGTAAGGGTAAAGATATAACAACGTTTATTCTATCTGTCTTTAATTAATCCCAATAATTGCCTCTGGTGAGAAAACATCTCTAGACGATTGATTGATGTTTATCTTTAATGTGAAGAAATACATGTTTTTCATGTAAATTTATTTGGATTAGACACTTATCCAGATATCCATCTCAGTTTGTTAGTTTGAGGATTGTCATTGTGATAGCTTGGTGAGTTTTGATCCCATCAAATTTGTAGGCCAGCCTGGGGATGTAATGAGGAATACAGACAGTACTCTAGATCAAGTTTAAAGATGGGTGACCCTGCACTTTTTTGCGAAGTTACAGAATCCAGAAAACAAACTTCATTGTCATTTCGATAGCTGGATCATTTCTCTACACTGCAACACCAAATTTATCGGAGAGATCTAGTTCAATTGTGGAGATGGTTTACCTTGCCCTATTTTTGCAAGGTCACGGAGGCCAATACAATTTTCAATCCTATAAACACCAATCTTTCCCCAGAGATCTGGGCTACCTGGAGTAGGCCTACTCTAGATCAAGTTGACAGATGGATGACCTTGACCTTTATTTGAATGTCACATATGCCAAAAGCCAATGTCAACATTTATACCAGTGATATAATATATCTCTTGGAAGTGTAGCTCAAGTTTAAGAAGTGTAACCTTGCCCCCCTTGTCAAGGTCACACAGGCCATTGTCCCCTACATGCCCCTCCATAATCTGAATCACAATCAGGAGAAGTCTCCGGCAGGGGCTGCTAAAGTACTAGACATTTCCAGTACAGTATTACAATCTGCTATTCTGAACAAAAAATTGCAGTTGCAGCTGCATGATGATGGAAAATTATTGTACAATTAACCCTTCACTTCCCATAGTGTCGATATGATTAGTGTATAAATCTGAACATCTCTAATCACCACTATAATTTAGTGTTTACTATGTCAGCATATGTTGGGGGAGGGCAACAACGAATGACAACAAAATCATGTAGCTAATAGTATTGTCCCCCCCCCCCTTTCTGCTTAGGACAAACAAGACAAATGATTGACACTGCATGGTCACAGAAGAAATAGATGTGAAGTAGATTTGATGATGTCATAAATTAATACCTTATCCGGATAAGATACATCATCATCATAATCTTGTTGTCAACAGGTTGAAATAGTACAATTTTTATCCTACGCCTGACGAAGTTAGGGCAGGGGGGTTATGGTGTCGCCTTGGATGTGCGTCTGTCCATCTGTCTGCGCTTCGTTTCCACAGCAGATCTGGGACTTCCTTCATGAAGGAAATCCCAGATCTGCTGTGGAAACGAAGCCATCTAGGCACCAAATTGATTATTGCACACACACATTCCTTAGGGGGTGTAGATGTGCTTTTTGGGGTTTATGAACTTTTCCCTAGATTTAAATGACCGACCATAGGCCATAATTAAATTTAATATGCCTGATATTTGGCAAACCGTGCCAGATAGCTAGACCATTAGTACTATAAAACAAAATGTGCAATTCCAGGCAGGGATATGCCCTGAAAAATTTCAATTCAAACAAATTCAAAATGTCCGACTATCGGCCATAATTTACGTTGATATGCCTGATATTTGGCAAACCATGTCAGATAGTTAAACTGTGAAACAAATGTGCGGTTTCAGGTAGGGACATGCCCTGAAAAAATTCAACTTGATCAAATTCAAAATGGCCGACTATCAGCCCTAATTTTCTTTAAATACCTGATATCTGGCAAACCGTGGCAGATAACTAGACCAATAATTACTATAAAACAAAATGTGCAGTTGCAGAGAGGGATATGCCCTGGAAAATTTCAACTCGATCAAATTCGACCCGATCAAATGACAGACACGAGGCCATTATTGACTGCGTAATATAAACTGTGCCAGATAGCTAGACCTTTATAAAATAACGTGTGTGGTTTCAGGGAGGGATATGTCCTGAAAAATGTCAACTCCATCAAATTCAAAATGGCCGACTTGCAACCATCATTGACTTTTTATATCTGTAATATGCATGTCAGACTGTACTAAATAAGTGGACCATTATGATAAAACAGAGAGTTCAGGGAAGGATGCACCTTGAAAAATGTCTTATCAAGCAGGCGGGGGATGATGGTGGTCGGCTGGCCTCTTGTTTGTATGATGTCAGTTAGGCCTATGTATTGTTTCTGTTCTATTTCAGGATTTAATTTCATCCAGCTATATCAACTTATCAAAAGTACCTGTACCATGTTATTTATTGGCTTACATGATGATATCTTTTTTCCCATTTCGTGTATGATATACTGTAGTATATAATAGTGAAACATGCTGATGTACAGTGGCTTCTTGGAACTAAATCAAGTGTTTCTTATGTTTTACAGGGGAATTAGATGAGTTGTCAGGCCGACTAAAAGCTTCCAGACAGCGGGTGGCAGATCTGGAAAGAAGCTTCTCTTCTGCCTCATCATCGAACCAGAAAAATGAAAAGGTACATCTATGCACCAAAACTAGATTGAAACCTAAAAAAGCTTGTTGTACAAATATAAAACGTAAAAGAGTACAATATATTGTAAATGAGATATTTATTTAAATTGATCTATTAATCTAATATTAATTAGAGTCTTTTGTTTTTCCCACCTTTATAAATTCAACAATGACAAAATTGTATTTATTTTGTAGGCCCACAAAGATTTATCCAAGGAAGTTGATAGACTCAAACTGGAATTATTTAAGCTCAAGTGAGTAAATTCTATAAATTAACAAACACGACTATGGTATTTAAAAATACACAGCATTTAAATCTAAACTCATCTTGTAATTTCTTGTAATGCTATTTGTCAGTTCAAAAATATAATATATTTAAAATTGCCTTTGTAGTTTACAACCACATATCATGCATATGAATGCTATATTTTCCTGCTTTGCATGTCGAAAATATGCCTATTATACTGTAAACAATATCAGATGTCTATATTATTTCACAGCAAATCGAATGAAGAATTCCAACAACAGAATTCGGAGTTACAAGGCAAACTGCAGAAAAAGGTATGTCCTTTTATGCAGGAACATCAGAAGCAATCCTTTTGTGGAATCTGTAAAGGTGTAATCCAACAGCCCCCAACACTTGGTATTTATAGTCTTTGCTCGGTTTCTGTTACCATCATGATAGTCATATCAAACACAGCATTCTGCTTTTTGTGTTTGACACCATATGTTTACCACCCATGTTTTCAACTGGGTAATTTCAAAATCAATGTGGCTAAAATTTACCAGTTCCTTCGCTTCGCTGTCAGTTGATGGTGGTGCTACTTTAACATATTGAGCATCGAGTTGTGATATGGGAATCTGACGTCTGTAGACGTCAGATTCTGATGCATAAAGACGATCCCTGCACTGAAATGGTTTAAATATTTATAATGGTTGTAGACCCATCACATAGGTATTCAAATGAATCGGAAAGAGCTGACTACGACATTCAAATTGAAAAAAAATCTTTGGTCTCCATGCTTTATACAAAATAACTCAGTGCTTTAACCCTTTCACCACTAAAGCCCGTTTTTGTGTGCTGAATGCCATAGCATTCAGCACATAAAAACGGGCTTCAGTGGTGAAAGGGTTAAGGGTGAATGTAATTAGTCTTCAGTTGTTAAAAATATGTTATTCATGGATCTTAAAACCAATAAGATGGTAATAAATTGTACTAACTTTGGAACAATTATTTTAAATCTTATGATGTTTCGACTTGCTACGGAAAGCCTTGATAACACAAGCTATGACTGATGCTGTTGACAGGTGACAGAATGTAGTTCTTTAGAAGACAAAGGCATAGAAATGAAAGGCAAACTAGAGATGACAGAACTCCATTTAACGCAGGTAAGGTTGTATTCTGGATGGATACTTTGGGAATATGTTGTGTAGTTATATTGTTAAATACTACCCTTACGTAGGCTTCATGATTGAAGTGGTCAACTCATATACTGGCGGTTTTTACATTTTGCTAGTTTTGGAATCTGTATAATTTGCAACATCATCTCTGAAAATTTCTTTCAGAAATCCTGCTTAATTCAAGGTGAAAATAGTGTTTTAATTGATGCCTGAACGATATTATTCTAGAAAGAATTTAACACCTTACATCATTATGATCTAATTGTATTTTCATTAGCGAAACTAATAAACTAATAATTTAAAATCAAATTTAATGTTAACTAGGTATTCTTGTTGCAATTTACTGATAATAATTTGATATTAAGCTGGTAATATGCAATAACTTTTAACGGATATAAGTGGCTAACTGGACTAACCCACTTACACTCTTATCTAATTTGCACGAAACTAATTCTTCCTGTCCTTTTTTGTGTTTAAAACTTCCGAGACTTACTTAATTGACACTAGTTATGAAAAGGGTTGTCTGGGGCTTATAGTTACAGAACACAGATCATCACACAGTAGAAAACACAGAGCAGATCGACAAACTTGTGGCTGAGAAAACAAACCTGCAGGCCAGGCTAGATCAGGTAAATACACAGTGTTTGCCAGAAATGAAAATACAGTCTGTACTATGCAATCAAAATATTGTATTTCTATAGTAGTAGTATTTCTCACATCATCATTTTGCTTTGATCTCTATTGGTTGAAAACATTTTATCAATAAATTTATTTTTTCATATAAAATAATAAGTTAAAATCCTAATCATTCCAGACTGAAATGGGATTTAGAAAGCATCAAACACTTTGCTGTCTGCCAGTGATAAGTCAAAAGGGTCATGATTCGAACTACCTTTTGATTAGCTTTTGCAGATCAAATGTATGTATCTATTTAAAACTTTCCTTTTCTGCGTTTTTCAGCATGAAACACAGTTACAACGAGCACAAACTGAGCGGGACCAGTATCACAGTTATATAGATCAACAGAACCAGCAGACTCATCACTTACAATTACAGGTAAAACTGGTTGTTAATCCTTCTGCTGCTGAATTGTTGACACCGCCCAGATTGAATTTTTTGATTAACTCGTCATCTTCCACAAACCCTTTTTCTAATTTTAGTGGGACTAATTTGTTTTGGAACTAGCTTGAAACCATATATTATAAATACAGCCTAGCAGATCAATGGATGACATTTCTTGTTTAGTCACACTTTCACTTAAATTAAAATGGTTCAGTTTATACATGTACATTTTCAACAGGTTTTGTGCTTTTATTTTAATGTAATGTAGTGACACATATCTTTCTTTTGTAACAGATAAATAGTTTATTGGATGAAAAAACACAACTAGAACAAGAAAAAAAATCATTAGAGGAGACTATGCAAGAATTTAAGAGCCGAGAAGGTAAGTTCATAATCTTAAGACATACATACCTTGACTAATAAATGATAACTTTTTTGGCGTAGTTGAGTGTCCTTTCCATTTCTATTATAGTCTATCTAGTAAGTAATAACACTGTCTACTGTTACATACATGTTGCAGTATATACCATTATATGAATTATAAAACCTAAGAAAATATACATTAAAGTAATATTTGTATATTTTAATAGTACTGGGTATATTTCATATTATTCACAGAATGGTGCATAATTTTTAAAATAGTATTCGTCTTAATCATGTCAATCGATGAAAATGAACAATCCTGTTTTAGTTAGACATTCATCAATCTCAATGATTTAGGACTTCTAAAATCACTTTTGGTTTCATAAATTGGGGGAAATACTGAATGATGTTATTATATAGTATTAATATTGTTACCAGAGTCGTTCATGTCGACGGCATCACAAGCAGAGGGTGAGCAGCAGGAATTACACACAGCTCTTCAGAAAACAACAGCTGATCTAGAGAGATTAAACCAGGCCTACCAGGCGCAAGTCAATGATAACTCACAACTCAGCAAGTAAGTATAACCAAAATAATGTAGCCCTTCAATTTTAATTAAAAAAGGTTAACATTTACTTGTGGGCGTGATAACTTGAAAAGTTTTTCATGTATACTTCCCAAATTTGTTATGCATGTTACTAATGACCAGTTCTCAGACAAGTTCAATGATTGTCGAAAAAAAATTAAAATGGCCGACTTATTGCGATTTTTCGCCTTTTACGTCAATAATTTGACCATGTGGGTGCAATAATTTGAAAAGTTTTTCACGTATCCTCTTCAAACTTGTTATGCATGTTACTAATAAGTAGTTCTTGGACAAGTTCAATAATGGCTGAAAAAAAATCAAAATGGTCAATTTATTGCGATTTTTCGGATTTTTACGTCAATAATTTGACCTTGTGGGCGCGATAACTTGAAAAGTTTTTCACGTATCCTCTTCAAATTTATTATGCATGTTTCTAATAAGTAGTTCTTGGACAAGTTCAATAATGGCTGAAAAAAAAATTAAAAATGGCTGATTTATTGCGTTTTTTTGCATTTTACGTCAAAAATTTGACCTTGTGGCCGCAATAATGACTTCAAGCTCAATAATGGCGGCGGGATATTGTCGAGTGTGCTCTTGTTTATTTTAACAAATACAATATTGCTAACCATTTTGTTAATATATCTTCTATCTCTTGTTCTTAGAATGGTAACTGAGAAAGAAACGCACATTTTATCTATTGAACAAAAGTTAGAGCAGCTAGGGGAAGAAGAAGTAGACAAAGAGCAGCTGCTGGAAGATCTACAGAGTGACAAAACAGCATTAAGTCGTGCCATGGCTCAAAACAAACAACTCAAACATCAACTGGCGGAACTACAAAATGGTTTTGTTACATTAGTGAGTGCAAGAGATAAACAGTTTTCATTTTTGTTGGATTTGTTGTGGCAATGATGAAAATTTTTAATTTTGTAAAAATAACTTGATATATATAGTAGAGCCTATTATATGTAGCCACACTTACAAGGACACTGTTAAAAAGTGGTCTAGCAAGAAGAGACTTAGAAAAAATAATCTTTTATGTTTATCACAGCTTTTGCAATATAATAACAGCATCGGTGAGAAATTTTTATTTAATTACAAAATATATCCGTGAACTGTAGCAGTGAGATGTGAACATACCAGATACATTCACCTCTACCTTTACATAATTCAATAGAACCTGCTATCAGCTGTCGCTATTACCGGCAGTCTCAAATTTATCATCAATTTATGTTAGCCTTATTCCTCCTATATTGACTAGGCATATAAAGACAAGCTGAACTAGAAGCTTATTTATTTAAAAAAGTCATCAACAGTTACACTCCTGATTTATTTAGTTCCATTTGGTACCAGGGGCCCATCCCACAAAGAATCTTAAAATTACGATTATCTTAACTTTCTCTTATTTGCATTAGAAAAGTTAAGATCATCAACTTTTCTAATGCAAATAAGAAAAAGTTAAGATGATCTTAATTTTAACCCTTGTCCTGCTGAATTGCTTCAATTGTATTTTTCGTCATTCGAAGCTGGAATTGCTAGCGCAATTTCCAGCTTCAAATGACGAAAAAAATTACTATTTATAAATATATGTCTGAAATTAAATTATTGGATCAACTAGGCCTATACTAAAAACTATTTTATCAAAATTAAGTGATATTTTTAATGATCTGAAACACCCTTAACCCCGTATATATCCGGGCGTAGCAGGACAAGGGTTAAGATTCTTTGTGGGACGGGCCTCAGATCCTGACATCAAAGTCTGTCTCCAGGCTGAAAGAAATAAGGGTTAAAGGATCATTTTCCGTGACATTATTTCCTTGCATCTTTAGAGTAATGATAACATGGACATGATGACCCAGCTACAGTCTGAACAGCATGTGTCTAAAGAGCTGGCCACAAGACTCAGTCAACAAGAACAGGAACTCAAGGAAATTAGAGAACAGGTAACAATTTGAAATATTTAGTATAATCTATACTAAATACTAATGCCATTACTAATTTTATAAACTATTTTCTTTATAAATTCGAAGGCAGTTTCTGAAAACAGAAGAAATGTAGTAAGATATGATGTTTTTGTCCTCTCTGATGCTTCAGATAACAGAGAAAGAAAGGTTGTTACAACAGCTTGAACATGGTACACACAACGAAGACAGCCAAAACCCAGCCGACATCGAACAGCGTATAAAAGATTTTCAGGAGCACACTCCACTCCTAGAATCCATGCAAAGGGAACTATCATCAGCACAAGTTAGTGTTTATTTTAACGGCTATTTCTTTTAATGTAGCTGCACGATTTGTTTGTTTTTTCGAAATTATTTATGTCTACCATGATTGATTATTTGACGCAGATTACAATATCTACATTTACCGGATAGTCTCAATTAGATTCAGAGAACTCAACCTCTTTTTATTGATATGCATTTTTATTTGCGTTTCTCTTAGCCATATACTTACGTTGATCTGTTATACAGGACACAATTAATGCATTGACGAACCAGAACAGTGAATTACGAGCACAAATGCTGAGAAACGCCAGCTCACTCAGTCTAGATTCAGACACCAGCCTATCATCATCACAGGTCAGCCATCTAAAAAATAATTAAATGGAGTCAATTTAATTTACACTTACTCGGGTATCCCTGCTATTGTGATGACCGAAATTTATATCTTTATGTTTAAAATCAGGTTTGTATAATTTCAAATAGGTTTTGAGTTTTAATTAAAAAAAATACAAAAAAAATTATTACAAAAAGCTATTACACATGTAACACATGTAACTATTACTGATAAAGTACTTTAGAAAATTGTCATTATCTCGATATATTTGAGAATTGATCCTTGTCAGTGCTAATAGATGTATTTAACTAGAAATCGCCTGAAAAATTTGATTTATGTTTGAAAGAAATGCACAATTTGTTTAGATTCAAAATATGATCTCCCCATTAGAAATTCAGGTGAGAGTTCATGAATTATGACCATTTATTATTTAAAAACGATTGAATCTTTTTTCTGCCTTCAACCCACTTCTAGATCAGGGGAAAGATTACACACCTTCACTTTTAGCTCATACATGTATCAATCATGGATTGCTACAATGTGTTATACTCAAATGTGTTTGAGGGTTAAACCATGAAGAACGTCTTTTCAACATGACACAAACTAAGCAGATAATTTCTATGTCAACTCTTCAAGTGGTCGACTAAAGTTTATCTCTCATTTTTAACATACATACACTTAGCTTTTGTTATTTTTTCCATCATTTTTTTTAATAATGATTTCACAAACATGTAGTTTTGAAATAAATGTAATAAAGAAAAGCTGGTGTTCTAAACCACCCTTTTGATGGAGATAATTTCAGTTCTTGCAAAACATCACAATTTTTCAAGTTATTATGATATTTTTTATGGCTGCTATTTTGAATTTAGGCTAGGTACCTGTAATTAGCTTTTTTTGTGGACAGATTTCATACAGTTTATTATACTTTTTGTATGTTCACTATAACTGATAAATAGCTGTTACACCAAAGTATAGCATGCATATAAGTCTGATGCAGGCCATAAATTAGGTAAATTGGTCTAAAAATATAATCTCCCATACAATCACAGCATTATAAGCTTTATTTATTTTGTGAAATAAAATATTTTATATTTGTACGGTTTAAGGTATTAATATCCTGTCTAGTTGTATCAATATCATTACTTTTGTTGTCTTCGCTCTCAACATTGTTGACTTCTATTGGACCAGATACATTGTAGCTATCGCTTGCATGATTGACCCGTTTTCTTTCCCACTGCTTGTTGGTGGTAGCGGTGTAGGATTTAATAATCATATCCATGCTCCACAAAAAGTACAATTTAAATCATTTTTTAACTAAACCAAAATTCTGCTACTGTGTTCTGGTAGACTGCTACCTGTTGTACAACCAATTTATCCACTGGAATCCTTTCAGCCATTTAACCCTTTAGACCCTCACGATGCATCAAAGCATTATTTTGCATCTCTGAAGAATGTTTTAATTTAACAAAAACTTTCATGGAACTGTTTTATTAATAACGATATCATTTTTTTTATTTTCCACCCACTTCAAGTCATCTTCATCCACAACAAATTGCGACAGCGGTATGTAGTGGATAAAAATGACAATGGTAAATTCAGCCTTTGAAGGGTTAACATATCTTAATTTTGTCCAAATCTTCAACTCGAAGAATTTAAAAACCTGTGATTTTTTCCAAAAATGTATGGTGTGTATAGCATGCCTGACTTGAAATTCAGTACTTATTCTAAAATAATTTATTTTGGTATGAATAAAAAAGTCAAAACTAGCACAGTGATACATACTATGGCGATACATACTACTAGGATACATACTGTGGTGATATGTGATACATACTATGGCGATCATACTCTTCATTCTATTTTTCTTTTTCTGATAACAGGTTGATTCATTATCAGCATCAATACGACAACTGGAATTAGAGCGAGGACAACTACAAGATCAACTGAGCTCAGAACAAGTCGAGAAAGACTCCCTGCTGAACAGTCTGAAGGATCTACAAGATGAGATAGCATCACGAAGTAAGTTATTATCAGTACCCCTCAATATGACACAAACAGCTGTTACAATTTACTGAATATTTTACAAAGTGAGTTATGTTTGCCTTGCCCACACATTTGTATGATGAATTTATTATATTTCCAGCTCCAGCCACGCTAAATGGTGATATAATCAACAAAGCCCAGTTTGATGTACTTCAGCATGCTATGAAGCAGTTAGAGGTGAGCATAAAAGTTAAAGTCTGACTCACTCAGATGGCCCACTATTTTGAGGCTTATCCTATACTTTACAACCTTTTATCAAAACCTTTCCAATGAAAATATCAAACGAATGTAGCTTTGCAAGTAAATTATAGAGTGATGTACAAGATGTATTGTCTACAGTAATGTGCACTTTTTTCTGCTATCCTGATAAAAACAAGTGAGAACACATTGCTGACGATGATCAAAACTGTACTATTATCTCCCATATCCTCCTAGCATGTACTTATCTCTATAATATGATCATCGCTGACAAAATGAATCATGTGCAAGATAAGAAAAATTAGTTTATAACTGTTAGTTCATCCAATTGGAGCATTTGGAAAGTACTTGTATGTTGCAGTGTAATGCAACTATTGATATTTTTAAAATTATGTAACACTGTTTATTATATTCATTATTATTACTTCATAATGTAGGATCACATATATGTAAATGTGTGTGAACAATTTTATTATGTTTATTTTTGCTACAGTCAAAATATACCAAGGCAATGCGAGATAAGGCTGACTTGTCTGATCAAATGGAACAGCTAGAACATATAGTATTACAACTTCAAGGAGAATCAGATACAATTGGTTTGTATAGAAATTGTACTTGTTTTACATGTACTACTAATTCTCTATAGATTATAACCTCATTAAAAATTTTGTGAAAAATCACTAGTACAACGTTAAAAGATACAAATCGATATTCATGTTAATTCTTATGTGATGTAAATGATCCTATCACATGTGTTTTGTCTTCAACCCAAACAGAAACTTCCAATCTATATATTCTAAAATAAATCTGTTTTATGGATTAATTATATTTATACCTAAATAGAAACTTCTAATATCTTAGTATCTTCTACAATACATCTGTTCTGTTAAATTTTAATAAATTATATTTATCACTGATTTGTCCATCCACATTATATCATAGCAAATCAGATTTTAATGTGGGGCTTGTCAATAATTATTATTGACAATTTCTTTTGACAAATCAATAAAAAATATATTCTCTCAGATGAAGGTTGTTAGATTTTGTGGTTTAATACTTTTTTCTTCATGTAGGAGAGTATGTGGCCCTTTATCAGACTCAGCGCACCTTGTTGAAGCAGAGACAATTAGAGAAAGATGACTACATCTCTAGGCTTGCGCGAGATAGAGAAGACATGCAGGTAACTATAAGGAGTAACTACACCTCTATCTACATAACAATCAATGTAGAATTCCTAGAAAAGCAATGACCAGTACTTTCTGGTGTGGGCAGTAATTAAACACTGGAGAGAAGCCTTTAATATTAATCTTGTCACCAATATTTGAGAATATCACACACTTACAAAATGGTTACAGAGCAAGCTTGGACAGCTACAAGGTTTGGTAATGCAATTATTAGGAGAGAAGCAGATGCTGCACAGCTACACACAGCAACATGCTGACCTACCCAACAATCTTGACTCATCCCTGCTCAACCATGTCCCTCCATCATCAACCGACATCATCACTCCCAATATGCAGAGAAAGACAAAGAAAAGTTTTGGCTCCAATTTAGACAGCTCACATTTAGAAGGTGATTACATCATTTCAAATTCTGCTTTATTTATCCACCTCTTTTATACAACGCTAATCAAATAGTTATCAGTGTTTACGATGAAGTGTGAAAAACAGGTTTTCCTGTGGACAACCATTGGTCAATCAAAAAAAATTCTTAAAAAACTTATACCCAATAGGTCCTATACAAAATAAGATTGCGATAACACGCCCACAGCATTTTGTTGTATTCTTTAATTTCAAGGTGGTCCGTCGGAGAACCATCCAAGCTAAATATGGTTATCCGTGTGAGACTTTGTTTTTTCCCCAGGCACGGAACCCAACTTATTTTGAATTCTGATTATATGTGTGCAATGATAGTCGAACCCTTGTCCTGGTGAATTATTTTTTACTATTTATCATTCATTTGAAGTTGGTATGACCAATGCAATTAACAACTTCGAATGACCCAAATTATCACTATCTATGAAAAACATTCAACATTGAATTATATGATTAGCTGATCACGTCCATAAAGCATTCTATTGATTTCAGTTACAATTTACTTGGTTTGAAACTTTCCTTAACCCTTTCACTGCCAGTCCCGATTATATACGGGTTTGGCATTTTATTCTCAGCTCATTACATACCAGCTTTCAAACATTAAAAAGATAAAACGTGACATCAATCAGCAAGATTTGAAAATAGTTCACCTCCATTTTCTCTAATCTGAATATTTCTCACTCACTTGAAGTTGTGGATCGTGTCAGCGATACACATCTTCAAGTGAGTGAAAATTGAAAATAAATAACTTGGAGGATTTAAAGGGCTTTATTTTTTTTTTATAGTTTTATTAGCTGATAAAATCCCTGTTTTTGTGGAAGAAATGTGTTTAAACATAAGATTTGCAAATGTTTGATTTCAAATTAAACAAATGTGGGTTATTTTCACCAACTTGAAGTTGTGGGTCGCGATAGTGAGACACAACTTCAAGTGGGTGAATATTCAAATTATTTAATTTAGCATTGTGAACTAGTAAGCTGTAATATTGTTATATTTGTAGATTGGCCAGATTACACCAGCTCAGACAGTGACTCTGATGTCAGTGTGGTGGAGCCTATAATGGGGAAGGAGGACACGCAAGATGGGAGTGCGGCTGCCAGCCAGACTCTCAGCCCCTCGCCGCACACGCCAGACCATCCCGATCATCCTGCATTCACGTCACCCTCATCACCGTCAGAAACTTCATCAGACATTCCACCACCCGACCAAACTGCCCAAAAAATCATGCACCTCTTAACAGAGATAGGTAGCTCTAACCTAGTGAACCTTCCCACGAGAGATGACGCTTTCTTACACTGTGGACATTGTACAGGGTACCTGATGACCGTCTGATTAAATCCACAGTGCCTTCGTCTATCTCTCCCCAACGGAATAAACCCTTAATGTGCTAAAGTAGATAACTTATTGAAGTTGTGTCCAGCTACCGCGATCCACAACTTCAAGTGGCTAAAAATGATTGATATCTGTAAAATTTGAATAGAAAAAATATGCAAACTCCGCAAATTTAATGTAGATTTTTCCTTTAAATTTTCTTTTCTGTAAGATAAATAGAAAGGCTAGAAACCACTATAGTTGTGTTTAGCGCTTTAAGGGTTAAAAGGGTGTATCTACCAGTTGTAAAGTGGCAGATACACCCTTTATGTTTCAAGGGGGCAGTCTCTGTCCAGTATGTTCTATTACAAAAATATATACAGGCAGTGATTATTATATAACTGAAAGATTTTAATAAGTCACTAAAATCTTTGTTTGATATAATATTTGATGCCTGTGTATATCTATGGTGATAGAAGGCTTGATGAATGTCATTCCAATGATTAATTTTGCAATGTGTTATATTTTTGTTTGTTTTACAAGACAGTCGCTCATCTAGCATGCTTTGATCTTGTCATAAAACACCAACAGGTGTCTGTAGACCTATGGCGACATACTAGGAGTTTCAATGTAACACAACAAATTGTTTTCCAATTTATTTTGATTTTTACAATTAAAAATTTGGCCTATATTTTAAAAAAATTACCGTCTTAACATAGTGCATGTTTTTAGTTTATGCCCAGTATTGCTACACATTCATCATGGTAAAGTTAAAAATCTACTGTTGATACACCATTCATCCTTAGATATTTCTCCATTGAAATGATCCCGCATGTCTTATGCTTTATTCTGTGTGCATTTAATACCAAATTGTTCTAAATCAGCTGATGTTTGTTGTAAAATATAATTTAATATTTAAACCCTTTATGAAATGGAAGCCTTGTCGCTATGCTGCCTACTAATGTATGATTGTACATAGAATTGGTTACTAATGAGTATTTTGTACATTTCTGTTCATAACAGCCACAGGTGATGGTGCTAATTTATTTAAGTTGAATTGCAGGAAAAAGTCACCTTGTCAACTCTCTGAAATACTGTGTATCATAGTATGAAAGTCAAATCGCTTGTGTAAAGACTAAATCTGAAAATCATTGCATGCGAAACCTGAATGTTCTCAGCTTCAAAATCTGTGGTATAATTTCTCGTCTTGGGTCTAAAGGGTTATATGTCACCCCCATATGAATAAACCCTCTACATGCTGCAGTTCAAATTTTCTTCAGATTTCTTTTTTATCCACTGATGACTTGAATCGTTTAAGGAAACTGGCAAATGTTGAATGGTTTCAGAAATATAGTCTTGTGTACTCATAAAATTACTGTAGTCATTGGTTATGTTAGTTATCAACCAACCGAGTTGATATTTTTATTTCTTTTTTAATATCTTCAATATTAAAGGGACAAGCTCAGGTCTAAAATCATAAAAAAATCAGTGATATTATTTTGGCTTCTTAATATCACCATATAATGTAAACGTGTCCATAGACTAGAATTGCAATTTTTTTTAATTTTTGTGCTGCGTACTTACCAGTTAGGCTAGATATAGAGACGAAATCACCATTTTTCTTATTTTTGACATGGTTGTCAATAATTAGAAAGCAGGAATTTCGTCTCTGTATCTAGCCTAACTGGTGAATGTGCAGCACAAAAAAATAAAAAACTTTTGCAGTTCTAGTCTATGGACATGTTTACATCATATGGTCATATTATTGAGCTAAAATAAAATCACCGATTTTTTGATGATTTTGGGCATGTCCCTTTAATCATTGTATTGTCTCAAATATGAATCATAGAAAGAACTAACCCACATTGATTCTATTCCACTGATCATGATAGTTTCAAAAAGTTAAAATTCATTTACACATTTCCATAGTTGTACATGATGATTAGTTACAGTACAGCTGGGAAATATAATTTAATGAAATTGCTGAAAAAATTAAATATCTCTCAAAATTATATGTTTCTGTCATACACATTACTTTTTTACTGCAGCATAGAGAGGGTTGGATTTGTTCATATTTGTTATTAT
Organism: Flabesymbios commensalis; assembly: GCA_964017125.1. Lineage (NCBI taxonomy): Eukaryota > Metazoa > Annelida > Polychaeta > Terebellida > Flabelligeridae > Flabesymbios > Flabesymbios commensalis. The sequence goes on from OZ024905.1 coordinate 16,666,625, forward strand.
TGTTTATCTGAGTAATGTTTGTTAGACCTACCATAATGCACAAAGCAGAGCTAACCATAGAACGACTGTCAAGGAAAAAGAGACGTAATGCTGCTTATCAATGTTGTAAATGTTAAATATGGTAAACATTGTAATCCACTAGATTACTTAACAAAACAATGTGCCATGAATTTATAGGAAATACTGGACAAAGGGGGTGTGGACCTTCTCTTCAGAGATAACAATTGTACCAAATATGTGTGCAAATACACGTGTTAATGATGTAATACAAACATACTTGCCATTAATGTTAACTGAGATAATAGCATAAAGCTAATGTCAATAGGTAGGCCTACCCTTATATCAATTATCAAATAGTCACTGTTGTGACACATCATCCTTTTAAAATTAATAAAAGTCATATGCCACTTTATTTTATTTTTCAAAGACAGAACTATGAAACTATATAATCAATTTTTAGCACTACCTGGTTTAAAAGTTGATTTCATATAGAAAAATTTAAAAGGTGGTAATAACTTCCTTAAACTGTTTTTAACAGCTGCCTCTGATGATATTGTAATAGTATAGTGAATAATCTGCCAAGTGGAACAAGCTAATTATTACATATGCTTTCAGTACAATATTTATTTTTTAACATAATGTGACTATCAAACATGATAACTGACAATTGACTAACACAAAATAATTATTAATTGTTCTAACTTTTATGTCAGTCAAATTGTGTTTATCATGTTTGAATGTGTTGTTTATAGCGTTAACATTAGCATGTTTACCGACATGAAAAATCATCCATTCTGTTGTTATATATTGATCACACATACCAATTCTGTTAAACAGTTCACTGTAGCAAATTGTCGAAAAATCTTTATATTTTTCACATGTTTAAATACTGCACTTGCCGTGTACAAAACTGTTAAAATACCTGGGTGTGCAACACTGCACACTTACAATATACCTCCAGTTTATCCCAGAGTTTTGATTATGTGACGATGCATATGGCACATTGTAGTCCAATGTGTATAAAATGACGTGAAACCCTGTTTTCTGGTCATCATGAATAATCAGCTGATGTTACACGTCCTATAAAATACACTATCAAGACCATCCAAGCTTACTGTTGTTTACTGTTCATGTTCCAATTCGAAGGCGGAAACTTTTCTTGAACGCGCCATGCTGGCAGCATTGGTGATTCTAATGGCATAGTTTAGCTTACTTTATATATTTATATATTACATTTAGATATGTGACACTCATTTCAATGATACATGTCGATATATCTATATAATGTATTTATTTATTTTCGTGGAAATGTGGAATATAACGAGCTATTAGCCTGGGTGGTCTTTTCTGAACAGTTCTGTATAAAGAGGACGTGATTATTTCGTTTTTCTTAGGCATCGGCAGTATACAGCTTTCATACTGGTGCTCGCTGACAGATTCGAGGCCTTTGTGTCGTATAATCTTAATTTCAGTTGCAGAAGTTATGTGTTTCTTTGTACCGGGTCTTTGTCACAGCAAGCACATAACTTTGCTAAAGTTTCCTTTGTTTCTGGTAAAACACTAATTCGAAAGGAAACTGCATAGCAACAGTGAGATATTAAATGTGCCGTTTCGCTGTTACTAATGGCAAAGTCTTGATCTTACGGGGATGGATACATTCGTTATAACTGGGTCTAGATAATGGCCTCTGAGGACGAAGCTCAGAGGCAACACAGTCTATACTGGGTCCATACATGCAACATTGTTATATTTTGCAGTTTATGCATTGTTTTTGCTATTCAGCTTATAGCACGATTTTGTATCACAGTAATATATATAAGAGGTGAAGTGGACTTTACTATTATTAGAGATACTCATTGGTTAGGCAATGGATTGGCAATCACATCGGTTGCATACAGTTACTGTATCATATGAAACGTCTTTCATTCCATTGTAAATACACTTTAACGCTCAGAAATAAAACAAGCTGTATATTCTTCCATGTACTTTCGTGTTTTTATTTTTTCCATATAGACGCGTACATAACCAAATTACCATGAAACTGTGGACATAATCAGTGACTTTGTCGAGAACAGTGTTTAGAACTCGAACTTCACTTATTATCATGGTTATGCCATCGCTTTTCATGAAACAAAATATTTTAAACTAATTTTCTCTGTGTAGGCAATATAAATTTAGTAAGAACAGCTTACCTGGGTGGAATATGTAGGCTATATGAGATATGTTATGTTATAAATATGACTGCCGTCTTTTGACAATAGTTAGCAACTAAAATGGCCGGCCCAACGGACCGTTTCAGTTCAGTTCTGGCTCAGCTCTGAGTTACGGATTTCGAATCTCAGCAGGCCCGTATGTTTGTTATCGTGGTTGTACATATACCGTGTCCCAAATTGTTCCAAGGCATGGAGTGTGGAGTACTGCTTGTGGTAATGTGTACTAAAAAGATAAAACTAGGGCACATTCCTAACTTCAGGATTACACACCTGAGTCAAATTGAATCTTCGATATTGTAAACATTCAAATATTCATGTAATAAAGACTTTTGTTCAATTAAGTTTTGAATCAAGTGGTAAATGTGGTGGTGCTTGAGCCGAGGGGTAGCCACGTATTGCAAAACACTGCTGAAAAATGTAGGCATTCATTACTTTGGCAGTTGACCAAGCGTTGTCTTAAGGTTGGTTCACCACCTGCGAGATGGGATCATATTGGTGCCCCCTTCAGTTCTTCTACATAGCCATAGAGGGACCAACATTTCGAGGAACCAAGAGGGTACAACATTTGTTCACATATCTAGAATTGTTCTCAGGGATCTCTAGATACAGAATCTAGTTGATGGCATTGCCGAAAATCGGGGCGGGCTGAGAATTTGAAACTTTTGTACACCTACCCGATTTATAGAGAAAACATTCGCTTAAATATATGATTTTCGCGGCATTCTCACTCTATCACAATGTTAGGCCAGTTAAATCAAATATTGTTGTATTTAGTTTTTTTCTATCCATCAGGTTATTTGTGGAGATAAAATAGTAAAAAAAATATGATTTTGCAAAGGCCAGTTTCAAGCTACCTAGGTCCCCTACCAGGTACGGCTTCAGCCGTTTATGAATGGTTGCCCGTTTATAAACGACCGTTCGTTTATACGCACTCTCAGAGCACTAACGCCGAGTGTTTATGAAAACCCGGGCCTTTATAAGCGGTCGCCCAATATGGCTGGTTAACATTTTATTCTATAATATCGGACATTTTCTATTTATCATACCGATTTAGTAATGATGTAGGCCTATCAATTGACACATCACTAGGGGGAAGTGCCTATAGCGCACCTCCTAACTTTAAAACCTTTAAGATTAACAAATATTATATAAATGGTGCCATGGAAAATACCTGTCTATTCAGCATCGGATTTTGCTTATTTGGTTGCAAATGACTTATTTAATTAGTTATATAAAAAAAACATTTTTCGAACACTGTTCTTAAAACGTACCCCCCCCCCCCTGTTCCCAAAATGCACCCCCTCACCTTTTTTAATACTTCTTATATACCATAAAACGCACCCCCTACATAATTACCTGCACAGCACTGCACCGCACCTTACACTACACGGGGCCTACAAATGCTGCTACACGCTGAAGGTGAAGTGAAGAACTCTCAACCACAATACTAAACAAACTTGACTTGATAACAGACTGCACCTTTTTTTATCTTTATCAGATCTTTAAGCTCGATATTAAAATTAAATACTACTGTACCTAAAACGCACCCTCGTGTTCCCAAAACGCGTCCCGGGCGCGTTTTGAGAATTTTTGCAGGATGCGTTATGTGAACAAGCTAACATTATATTCTAAGTGACTTTGTGAAAAGGATACCATTAAACTGCGATACATATTAGGTGATTCTTTTCTGGTATATATGGTTACTATATGCATCAATATAACACTTCGCCAGTTATCGCAGTTTCAAAAACCTTTAAAATTATAAGATGATGATGATTTTACCTTGGTGTTCTACGCATGTGGCCGTTGCATATTGCACACACCCAATAACCACGTCAATAGCATATCTAGTGACAATATTTGACATAAGTGTACACCAAAACGTGCAGGGGTGCGTTTTAGGAACAGGGTGCGCTATAGAAATGAAATGAATCGAGCTTTAGGCCACATTTGTGCACATATAGGCTAAACTGGCCAGGAGAACCTCCTAAGGGTGGTGAGATGATTGGGATGACACTGCCCTCCAGACACAGGATTCGAAATTCGAGCCCTGGCGGTCTGAGGCCGAGCACGCTACCTCTCGGTCACGGAGGCTCCCCACAATACTGACTTTCACACGTGGATGGGGAAAAAACATATTTTGTTTCTTTCAAACCGCCAAGACCGGGAACCGAACCCCGAACTCTGGCGTGAAAGGCAGCGGTGCTAACCACTACGGTGCCCTAGGGATCACTAGACACTCTCTCCTACTTAGTAATGCACTTGGGAAGGAAAATCTGTGAAATACGATGTCTCAATTGGTAAAAAATTGGTAGGGATAGGTTTTCTGACCACTGCCACCCATGCACCTCCTTGAAGACCTCGTGCAAACATATTTCTCGGTTAGTTTGTCTTAAGGGTTATATGGAGATTAAAGCGTTTCAAAACCTCCCGCTAAAAAATTCTCTGTAAACGGCTATAGAGGGTTATATAAATATTAAAGTGATTCGGATCCTCGTGCCAACAGATTTTTTGGTTAGTTGCCCTAGAGATCAAAGGGTTATCATTTTGGAGATTGAAGGAAGGGTCTCTAGAAATGCCCCAATGCCCTGTGATGAAAATATAATAATTGTTATAATTGAAAGTTAACAGGTCCCTGTAACTACATGTAATATGAAAGTTAGAAGGATTGCTGTTTTGTAGTTGATTTCTTGATATTAAAAACCTATATTTAGCCACAAAAAACCAACAAATTTCTATGTCTTTTAGGAAAAAAATACGGTACTTTCTGTATTATTTGCGGCCATCTTGGGTTTTTTAACTTTGATTGCGTGATAGTGGAACAGGTCTTTAAACATCAAGTATTATTTGCAGCCATCTTGGATTTTTTAACATTAATTGCGTGATAGTGGATCAGGTCTTTAAACATGAAACTCCTCAAGAAAGGTTATTTGGAACACGAAAGGCAAATTTGTGTGTCCACTGTGCACCCATACATTATGTATAATCATGATAATTGTGACTTTATCTGATATTTTGGCTGCCATTTTGTTTTTCACTTTTAAAAGAGAAAAACAGAAAATAGAGCTTGGCATGGGGCAGATTTGGAATCAGCATATCCGAATTGTGTAAAACAACTGTACGACAAATTCTACTAAGAGATGTCTTTTAAGAATGCCTTTTTTTGAAAAATGGGCACTGACCCTATCGACAACACGGCCTGTTAGCGGCTGTCAAAGTTGAAAGCGTAATAATTCCTAAGTAGCCCCCCCCCCTATTATATAAATGAAGCTGACGAAAATCCCATCATAGTATGGAGTCAAATTACACACAATTTGCGCATGAAACACATGCATCCCGCGAGTAAAGTTAAAGGTATAGTCAACTGTCAAAATACGCAGGACAATGTGGTCCCCAGAATGCAACAGTGGCCCCTGGACATTTCACAATGACATATCACCAAACATCCACAGTTACCAGCCAAGATAATAATACTATTTGCGTTGCATACCCATCGCCGCATTAAGAGCAAGTTCCCAAATCATATAAATTATATATACTTGAGCGACATCTATAAGGAAATAATTCACCATTTCTCTCATGTGGGCTTTGTGTTGAGACACAAACAGTTGTGTTACTGTGGGGGTCTGGAAACAGTTGACCCCCAGCATATTGACAGTAAGAGCTTTCCCAGCCAACACGGCACACTCACCAAATGTTGGTTTAATGTCGGCCAACGTCGCAGACGTTGGTCTAACATTAAAACAGCATTGGGCCATTTCTCGTTGGAGTAGTATCTTGTAATCAGTTCAGTCGCTGATATTATTGCAGTCAAAGTGTACTCTATAGGCTAATGTAGACCTACACTTGACCGTCCTACACACGCGCATTTCACAGTTGTATGAATCTTTAATGACAACTGCGAATAAAATATAAGATGGGGAATCTCGAGCTTTGTCTATCCATCTATAAGCAGAATCTTCGCTCCTAATAGTCACACTCCTGTAATTGTAACTCAAATTCCCTGCATTCTTGGCTACAATATACCCCCGTTACGAAGCCTTGCGGAGACACCTATTGAGAATGTACAATTGATAACATCTTGTATTTTACTTTTATCTATAAAGCGTTATCCCGGAATTGTCACAAAACTAGGCATAATGTTAACAATAATAATAAAAACCAACACTAGGTCTCCGACATCAACAGAACAAAACATTAGAAAAACTAATTTTATTATGAGCACATTTGCAACAATTGAGATTATAAAAAGCATAGATTATGTACACCATTCATCAAAAGAGTTTTGTTAGAACACTTTTTATTCTTATGTTTGTTAATAACTGTTGTGTGCCATCTTGATATTGTGTGGTACTACCGTCTACGACGCCGGCCCAACATTAAAGCAGCTGGGTATCACCCTCAGGCTCAAATTAAATTTAGTAATATACTCAAAAGCTGTAGCAGTTGATCTAGTTTGTATCAGTATATCTGTAACGAATTTGATAAAAGGAAAAATTATCTCAAATTCGGATCGCGCGCTGATGCAAGTGGTGACTTCAACTTCTGAATCCATTTGAAGTTGTGGATCGCGGTAGCGAGACACAGCTTCAAGTGACTGTAATTTTTTTTAGTTAAAGAGTTCTAGAGTTCAAACTAAGCTTGGCAGTGGAGGCGTTAAGAGTGACATTGGTAAATTAACATAGATGCGCGATTAATATAAAATGAACATTTTATGTATCAGTATTTTTCTGACGCTTTGCTAGAATAATCCGTCATCACCCATCATGTAACTGATAAACAATACATTATTCATGAATACTAAGTAGCGAGACACAACTTCAAGTGGCTGTAAAATTATAATTTATTACTTCAGAGCTCTAAGGGTTAAAAATAAACTTGGCAGTTGAGGAGTTAAGAGTGTCATTTGACAGTAAATTGACATGGATAGACGATGATTATAAAATGAACCTTTGACGTATCAATATTTTGCTAAAGCTTTGCTAGAATACTCCATCACCCATCATCTTACTTTACAAATTATATGGGAATGGTTCTTATCGTAATATAATTGATAATCAGCATCATACATTATTCTTGAATAATAAGTAAGCAGCACAATCGACTTTTTGTTCACGATGGACAGGTATTTTCGTGATTATTCACATATTTATTTCTTGTTTCGGCTTATACTAATATGTATATGAGGCGTGAATCTTTCCAGATGAGATTTCAAATATCACAAAATTAGAAATGTTTTCTATCCTTATTGTGGTCGTCTCTGTGAGTTTTGTCATCTCCATTTACTCGTGTCTCCAAAAAACCCTGCAATGAAGAGAAATATGAATTTCAATTTGTATTCTGGGGTAAACTTGTTATTATATTACCTTGGTGTAATAGAATAACCAATTGCAAGAGTGATTAGAAAACCATTAGGCCTACATGCTAACGCAGATCAGTTTTACATGGCTAAAAGATGTCGTTGTAGCAGTAAAAACTGGTGATCTGTGTCCGTTTGGAACCAGATAGCTTTGGGACCAAGAAATTAAAATGTAAAGTTTGTTTGGTGAACACTCATAACATTTATTGAATAGGATAAGATTTACCTTAACTCCGGCACCGACGCCATTCAAATCCAGCAAAAATGTGTCATGACCATAGAGTGAGTTCAGCTCATAGTATGTCACTGCTTCGTTTCCTGAAACGGAAAAAAGATCAACTCGTTAACCTGTTAGCGTTAGTTAGTGGACCCAAGTACAGTATGTCTACTCACTTCAGACCCCGCCCACTGGGTTATTTTATTCTTATTATAAAATAACGTGACCAAATGACGCATGTGGAGCAGAATACTATACTTGTCCCCAACACGATTAAAATATATAGGTCTTTATGGAGTCAAAGGAATTTCGAATGATTACATTCATACATAACGTTACTTTATCAATCTGTAGATCACATTATTACACGTATGAACGTGAGCGTATCTCAAATGATAGCTAACAACTGCATGCATTATCTAAAATGGACTGCATCGGTAGGTATAGATATCTTTGATCAAAATATTCTTACATTTTTATCCCACATTAACCTACGTTTTTTGCATTGTTAAGCGAAATTAAAGCACACCACTCATATTAGCTGATGGTTTTTGACTCGTTATGCTCTCTGTCTAGTCACCTGCATCTTGTAGTAGCTTGGCTAGTTCTCTCTGCTGCCACACCGGAAATAGGATATCTGTCTGAACCCCGATCACCATAACAGGACAGACCACTCTTCTCATGGCAGTTTGTAAATCACCAAACGTTTCTCCCAGATCAAACACATCCATAGCCTGCGAAAATTAAAACGTTTTTTAAAAAATATAATTAAGTTGGTTTTTACAACCAGTTGATAAATTACATGTGCCGTTAAAACAAAGATGCAAATCGGCATATACTTATGAGCAAATCACCCAGGAAAGTTGGTGGCGGGGGGTGGGGGGGGGGGGGCGGGGGGGTAGAAAGAGTGATGATATTAGCCCTACGTACCTTTCACAGCCGCATTTAAACCCTAGATTTCAAGCAGGACACACTATACCAACCTTTAGAGCGCTAGAGTTTTACCCATTTGAAGTTGTGTCTCGGTACAGAGACCCACAACTTTTAGTGGGTGGAACTTACTCAAAATTATTTGTTTAATTTGAGACCAAACATTTGCAAATCTTGATGTTTGAACACTAATTGAATTCCTAATAATAATGATTTAATGGGCTAATAAAACGGATCAAAACGGCTATAGTGGTACTTGTCGGTAAACCAATGTTGGTTTTATGCTCTGATGCTGGACCAACATTAAACAAACATCAGGTGAATATATTATGTTAGCAGAGTCCAGCTGAAAGCAGTGAAGGCCCCACGAAGATCAGTCACCTAGGTTGAATAAACTGATAAAAGTCACGCTTTCTCTTTTATTTAAAAATAAAGTTTATTTCAATGAGATTTATTTAGAATCTGAAGAATGGCACCGTAGAAATAGACATTTTACAGACTTTATCAATGTATGTATTAATTGGGAACACAACCTAGCCGTACTACCCCACGGGTCCACAACATTTACATATACTACGACTATGTGAGCATGCATGTAGCTTTAACCCTTTAAGCCCCCACGATGCATTAAAGCATCATTTTACATCCCTGAAAACATACTTAATTTTCCTAAAACTGAGGGTTTTAGAACGAAAATTTCCATGAAAATTGTTTAACACTACGTGGTAATTTTCTTTAATTTTTAAACCACATCAAGTCATCTTCATTCACTACAAGTCGAGAATTGCGGCAGCAATTCGCGGCTTGTAGTGGATGATGATGACTATGTTAAATTCAGGATTGAAAGGGTTAAAAAACTATACTTCAATCAACTGCCCTAAATAATTGCACCAACCACGTACCTTTGATATATATAGAAGTGAGTTTGGATCTAGTTTCATACAGAAGCTTTCTCCCTGGTAATTAATGTAGCTCTCAATTTGAAACATTGGGCACAGACTCGGCTCATCATCTGGTTGTATTCTTTTGCGTCCAAATCTACCGTCCCACTCTGGACCACTACGGTATGTAATGGTAGCTATCTCCCTGAGAACAGACAGGAAATGATCAACTCAATGCTAGTCGGATCTATTTATGTCTACAAAAAGAGCCTGGCATGTTTATGGGGTGAAAGCGATTTGACTGCATATTCTGTTCCATGAATAATAATTAGCGAAATGATACATGTATTTCCAAAATCTATTTTTTTAGTTCCCTTTTGGCGGCCATTTTGTATTTTTAACAGTCAGAAATACCAACATGGCTGAAATTCTTGTACAATTTGGCAGAAAAAGATGTGTGGTATAACGTTTTTGTGAATTTTGATGGTTACTAAAAAACCGGCTGATAAGTCTTCAGAATTGATATCAGGCTATAAACACGCAACATTACCCTAGTCTGTATCTGTATCGCGTATCGCACACAGGGTCTGTTATTACAGACTAATAAGAAACCTACATCATTGTACATGAGACGAGGAGGTTCCAGCTGAGGTTTAAAAACACAAGACGAGCCAAACGTGTTTACAGAGAGATCACATCGTACTAAACATGACACATCGACCCGATGATGGCCAGCATCGCAGGTGGTGGTCCAATATCAAGCCAGAATATGGTCCATATTCCCTCTATCTTGCGAACGGGGAGAAGCGTGAACAAGAGATGGCCATATTGCCCACTTTGCGGATGTGTATTTTGCATCAACTTATATTTAAAATTTATTTTATGTTCATTTATGATAATCGATTGTTATATATCAGTTGTTATATATCAGTTGTGATTGTACCTGGCTAGTTTCATGCCCATCTTAGGATAAGCGCCGGCATAATAGTGTCCGCGGTTCCATGCTGGGTCTGTCATGATAGCCTTACGCTGCAGATAACGCATGGCTATAGATGACGGGTGAGACTGAGCACAAGCCGAGATAGACACAACTCTGTCAATAGAACACAGAATAATCCCCATTACTAGGGCTATCTTTACAAAATAGCTGATGGACTAAATAGCTAGGTCTATAATTTATATGAACGTCACTCGAATTGCTACATCTCCTCAATATTAAAATATCATCTTGTAATTGCCAAATATATATGTAAAGCTATAAAACTACTTGATAGTTAAATTTTCATTGCTCTATTTAAACTTAAATTATTAATATGCCTACATAGGTTAACAATAATTCTAAGGCTGTATTGTATTTCTTCTTACAATAATTATACGCCAGATTCATTGAATTCGAATATTTAGTTGGTTTACATACTATAATATCGCCCATCGTATGACATTTAGACATCATAACACTTCAGTAAAAACATTTTTCAAATATATTTAGATGTATTGTAATTTGTATTTTAATTTGCTGGAAGTTTTTTAATGATCTACAAACCAAAGGTATGTGCTTCAGGATCAATAGAAATAAACAGACATGTAGGCCTACATACCTGCCCACTCTCTCTGGATGGAAGACTGCCCCAGCGAGAGATAGCATGCCACCTAGTGACGAACCTACCATGCCATGTAGCTTTAAACAACAACCACAAAGAAAAACAAATTGTTAATACCTTATATATTACCTGCTGTACATAACATTCTACAAATCACACGAAGATATTTGGCCATTATTTTATTATATATCATCTTAAAACATATTGTAGTTCTTTTTTATTCATTCAAACAGCAGCAATCTATAGCGGATTTCAGGGAGATAGATGTAATAAATGTACTGGATGATGATTAAAGAGGGGAGGGGGCTTACCATTGGATTTAGGTATATAGTATGAAATATATATACCAACCTTGCTAATGCCGAGATGGTCCAGCAGGAGAAATTGAGCGTTGATCATATCTTCCAGACTCAGAATGGGGAAGGTGGTGGCATAAGGCTGAAATATCATACATGTATGGTTGAATCACAACGTATTCAAAGATAAAACTGGGCTACTCTAGTAAACAAAAAACATTTGTATAACATTTATACAATGCTGTGTAAATGTTATACAGATATTTTGTGTTTACTGGATATAATGTCAATGATTACAATAATCCACATCAGTTCTAGGGATTAACATGATTGAAGAGACGTGAGCACATTACCCGTATTAGCTGTTAACCCGTTAATCGCGACTATAGTCGTTTTTAATCAGTGTTATTAGCCGCCTAAATCACTGTTATCATGGTTATTATGGGCGAAATGTGTGTTTAAACAGCAAGATTTTCAAATGTTTGGTCTCAAATTGAACAAATATTAGTCATTTTCAACCACTTGAAGTTGTGGGTCGCAGTAGCGAGACACAACTTCGATGGGGTGAAAAGTTAAATTAATATAATGTTAACAATTTAATTTGCTAATTAAGTAGTTTACAAATTGGAGCGTTTCGAAAGCGATAAATCGGGAAAAATAATAATAATCGACACTAAAAAATTGCCAACACAAATTGGCATTACACTATTTCAAATGTACTTACTTTTCCAGTTTGTGGATTGATTGATGACGGCCCACTGAAAGAAAAAATATACGTCTACATGTGACAAAAACTAACATGATACAGGTATATAATAATACAATGGCAGATTTAACAGGTCATCGAAATGAATGAATGGACAGAGATTACTGGCCGATACAAAATGAATGAATGTCTGAGGCCGACTCCATACGGCGTGACAGGCAGTAGCGTTAGCCACTACATCATGTTATTGGAGCTACATCTCTATCCAGGTGTTCATGAACACAAGCTAGGGGGACTGCCTTGTGGAAATGCAGCTGGAAATGTATGAGAGCCTTGAGAGTGATTTATAAAGAAATATATATTTGTATTTTTTTTCTTTGTACAGTTAGCGGGGGAAGTGACCTGTTGCAGAATATGTTTCCTACAATATAGAGTTATAGCCTGGTAATAATGTATTTTATGGTGTTGGGTTACTATGAGAACAGCTGCTCGGGTTTATCTTGCAAATGACACATTTTTTTTATAGTTTACAACGCCCTCTTGTTTTCTCTTCGACTGATCTAATGGAAACGCTCCTTCTACATTTATTTCCCACTGTCCTGGAGCTGGTCAATTTACCTGCACAGAGAAAAAAATAATATTTTTGATAAATCACTTCACCCGACATGCCACTGTCACAAGGGCACCTGAAATATCGCACAAAAATGTTTTAGAGTGATCACAAAAGTGTTTGGATGATAAAACGCCAATAATCTAACACACCGTGAAGAAACGAAAATGAAATTCTCGGTCAAAATGATTACTTCCTTTTCAAGGCTCTCACACATTTGCAGCTGTATTTCCACGACGTATACCATGGTATACGTAGTCACTCTAGCTTGTGTTACAGAACACCTGTATATTTTAATTCCACGTGCCCCCCTTTTAGAGTTAGAAATCAAATCTATTGAAAAATGGCGGCCATGACCTTTAAAACGTAAAAATAACAGTTTTAATGAGATTGTCATCATTGATTGAGTTGGAAATAAGGTATTGCATAAAAAAATCCGGTTTTTGTTTCAAAAGTTGGGAAATATTCAAATTCAGAATGGGCCACTGTCGGCCATCTTGACTTTTTCTTCTCACAAGTTTACAGCAGCTTGTTCACGAGGTAGTCCACCTGTAGATTTGAATTCAATTGGCCGACATTTTACAGCACGCCGTGTCTATTTACACCCAAAAATTGGTTTTGGTCCCCTGGATAATTTACTTCCTTCCAATCGATTTCCACTGCGTCGTATCAAGGTTATTAAAATTATAAAACTGCAGCGGTCTCAAAATTTACACCGCTCCAATCACCATAATATTCAAGTAGTTCTTACTGCCGTTTAATTCTAAGTAAAACCATATTTTTAGAAGAACCAACTAAACGAGAATTGGTATTTTCATAACATTGTATACATTTGTCAATTATGTAAATATAAGCCACCAGGGCTGAATAATAATAATACAGTTATCAGCTTATCTCATATATATCTATCAGATAATGCCAAGTGTTACTCCACATAAACATTGTTATCAAATCTATCTATTTTATGTTAGGTTATGATGGTGTTGTTTGATCATTGTTGTCTCTTTATTACTATATATCATAACTGTTATCCTCTACTTTTGTCAAGTCGCAAACGTGATCACGATAAGATAGTTCCCAGCCAACACGAATCACTGACCCATTGTTGGATCAATGCTGGCACACCGTCTGCGACGCTGGCCCAATATTGATACAGCAATGGGTTAATGTCTTGCTATGATATCCTCCGCTCGTTTATTTTTGTCAAGTTGCAAACGTGATCACGATAACGTTGTGTATTCTCAGAAAGAGTATAGTAAACAGTCAAAGTGTTTCTGCGAACACGAGGCCCCCTACACTGCCCGCCGTAGACACTGCTACTTCGCATATTAAAATTTGCAAATGGGTGACGTCATATGTCCCCCACTCTCAATTTCAAGTATTGTAGTAAGCTTGTGATTGGCCAGCTGTCTTGCTAAAAGCACCCTGATCGGCTGGCGAAAATATTATGGAGGGGGATGGGTGGGTGTCAGGGCCTGGGTGGGTGTAGACAGACACCTGTGTGGAGCCCAGCAAACACGAGGATTTGACCCAATGCTGTTTCAATATTGCTCCCCCCCCCCCCACCAACTGCCCTGGACCAATATTGAAACAGCATTGGGTCAAGTCCTCGTGTTTCCTGAGAGAGCTGTCTGCATTTTTATACACGCGTGTCGTCTGTGCCTGGTTGGAGCAGGTTACATAGTGCTCTGTGTAGAGGCCCCAGTGCTGTATTGACACTGATATGAATATGTAAGTGTGTGTCAGGTGCACACATGGGAGGCCTCTATGAGGCGCTGGATAAAATGGCCGACGAAGAGTTTAATTGAATAAAGGATTTTATTGTTGTTGATATTTCTGTCACATAGCCTATAACCCTTAAAGTACTAAATTATAAAATTTACACCTACTTGAAGTCGTGTCTCGCTACCGCGACCCACAACTTCAAGTCGGTAAAAAATTCTGATTATTTGCATAGCCTAATTTGAGACAAAACATTTGCAAAATGATGTCTAAACACACATTTCACCCCCGGCAATTAGTGGTTTGAAGGGTTAGCATATCTCCTTGACATAGTCCGTCTGCAACATGTAACCCAACAAACACGACACATTGAAACAATGTTGGTTTGATGGTAACCCCCCGTCTGCGACGCTGGGCCAACATTAAACCAACATTGTTTCCATGTGATGTGTTTGCTAGGAAGCAAGGTCTAAAGTGATCGCAAACGATAAGTGCCCTGCTTTATCATACCATATGCAATCGTAGCCTGCTGTGAAAGCTGCTGTGAAATATTCGCCAAAAAACTTTCATGAAATATTCGACAAAGCTTGTAGGCATAAATAGGCGAAGAGTTTTAATTTTATTCTAATTTTTTTAAGTCATCATAGATACATTTCACAGTAAAAAGTGTATTATCTCATGTCATTTAGACATATCTAGGTGTTATTACTTTGTGTGATATGGGTGATATATGCATATAATGTCATGTTTAATTTCGGAACCGGTTTGGAGAATTTCACTCACTTGAAAAATAGTACTATATTTTTGTTTGGTGCTTTTAAGTGTGGGCCAGCATTTGAGCCTTTGGCCCACCATTAAGACGCTCTCCCCAGTCTGGGGACGGAAATTGTCGCGGAATTGTCGTCGTTAATTCAGTGATGTACATCATCTTTTTCGCTCTTTTGATCTTCGTGATTTTCTTGAAATTTTTTTTTTCAGTATCTCATTGGAATTTCAAAATATAATCAAAATGCTACTAGACAATATCAGACTTTATTTTATCGTAAATCATCACATACAGTGATATAAATAGCAATATGCGGTAAAATAAAATAATAAATAAAACATCAGACTTTACTGTAACCGATTTCCAACAGTTTTTTTTTACCTAGACTCAGGACGTCTACGGCTGGCCATGTGGGCTATGTATCTCGCTAACACGAGGCATTGATCCAATGGCAGACTAATGTCGGCCCATCGTCTAAGGTACTGGTCCAACATTATGCTGATTCAGCTCAACGTCTGGTGTTTGCTATTTTATTGGCCCATACATACGTATTGTACACAAACCGACTCACTACTTCATAATACTTAATGGTGTATCGCATGGTGAACTAATTCCGCTACATTTACCCAGTTTTAGTTCATTTATAAGGCCTTTAAGACAATATGAATGATTGTTTTGTATTTTCTAGGTTATTTTTATCGAAATAAACAAAACAGTTATTATGCAGCTTTAAACATTGTTAAACTGATGTTGTTTTATGTTATGTAAGTGTCGCAGACGGTGAGCCAACATTGAACCAACGTCGCATTAATGTTTCGTGTTTGCTAGGTTGTGAGTATTGACATAACCTGGTCACGCGCCCTCAGCTATAAGTATCACAATGTAGGCCTACATATGAATTATCACTGTTGACGGAACAAAGTCTCAGCTATTTTTGGTACGGATTTCTCGAACTTGTCATGATGGAGGTTGATGAATTTGAACCAACTGAACTTTGCTTGCATCAGCTATGTTAATATAGATTATAATTAGGCATGTGTAACCATTCATAAAAATAACATGTTATGCCGGTATACCAAAGACAGTTAGGTTCTTTGATTATACCTATACTCAGATACTTAGAAAAAGGTCATGTTTCTATTAATTCTATGTTGTGCACTGCAACCCCAAGCTTTTACATGAGAATAGATTAATATGTTCAGGGTTCTTACTCCACTGCGTGAATTTTTTCCATGAGTTTTTCATGAGTTTTCCATGACAAAATTGATTTTTTCCATGACGATATTCAGGCATATACCGGGCATAAAATTGTTTAGGAATGTATCTAGCTCGATCACATCGGACTTATTAAAAATGTGCATCACAACATTTTTTTATTGACAAATATATTTTCCATGAGTTTTCCATGAGTTTCGGCATTTTTCTCAAATTCCATGAGTTTTCCAGGCCTGGAAAATAAAATTGCAATTTTCCAGGTTTTCCAGGTTTTCCATGACGCGTGGGAACTCTGAATAAGTGTTCGTAATGCTACTGAAATAGGAAAATTAGATAGCGGAACCCTTAAAATGCTGAATTAAATCAATTAAATTTTCACTCGTAAACCTATTTGTGTCTATCTACGATGAGCGTCAACTTAGGCTACTTCAAGTGGGTGAAAACCACTCATGGACGAAACAGTGGCAAATCTTTGTGATTAAAGCTCATTAATTTGGCCTCATTTCGTTTCCAATAACATTGATTTGATCAGCTAATAAAATGGATTTAAAACGGACAGTATTGCGATAGCAATTACCGCTTCAAAGTAATGAAAACGACTATTAAATCTAACAATTCAGAAGGACAAGGATACCAAGAACAAGTTTGTTCAACTACAGCGTCTTTTCTTATCCGCTAGAAGCACATTTACTATCTATGTAACATGTATAATGTTATATTATGCAGACCAAAGTTCATTGTAGTGCAGACGGCAATCACGTGGCAGACACGCACGGCTTGTCAGCTCATCACGAACTCTGAAAAAGTATCCCAGCAAATATAATACGCTACATTGACAAAATGCTTGGGCTGACGTCGGAGACGGCTGGCCAACATTAACTCAGTATCGGGTCAATGTTTCGTGTTTGCTGGGATCAAGCTGGAAGGGTATAGGTATATGCGTATATATGCCTTAGAAATAGTATTTTGGCAATTTCTTTTCCATAAATATTATACTATTGCGTAGAGGCGTTTTAAACTGTAAGTCGACATAATGATGATGTCGATAAATGTATTTATCCAACAAAAGAAAATAGTTTGTATAATATCGGCAATATAACATAATGATCTTAGATCGAGCACATGAGCTCCGCATATCATTGATTATCTAATATAAAACAAAACGCCTTTTTTATAAATAGGGGATTACAATTTTAACTAGGTTATTCATCAATTTTTTTCTGTCGTTTTCGTTTTCATACTTTAATCATTTTCGGAGCAATCCTGTTATTCCACAATTAGACGTAGGACTGCGTTGATTTGCGAATAATGCATTGTGGTGTTTGGCTTTGTTTTATGAATAATGTACAGTGTATTGATATCTGTTATAGTAGGCCTACAGACCACAGTGACATGTGTTCATATCGTAATATAGTATAGCTGGGAGGCGGCCGAGTGGTGTGTTTTGGTTCTTTAAATATAATCTTACAATTATGTTTTAGACTGTTTGGAGGAACTCAAGGGGATATTAGATTTAAATTACCTAGTGTATCCACTCTCATAATTACATCGGCATGATCATATATGCCTTAATCATCCCGATGCAGCCCAATCATTCAGAAATATGTTGAGAGCATTTGAGACGAGTTACATGTAGGCCTGCGACATTTTTGCACTCGACTATTATTTGATTATGCTGATGTCATCATGACCCGGCCAATTGCTTTTTATCAGTGATGACGTCATTTTGCAGAGTCACGATGAAACAGAATATTCCCTTCGATAAAACTCCACTAATCAACGTCAACCGATGGAACATGACTCGGCACAAATTAACCATGTCTCCATCATGGGCATATGATAATGATATATAATTATGATAATGATAAATATTACATGAAAATTTATGCACTCTAGTAGAATAACTGAAATCTGTAGAACATGTAGAAGTTAGGTGGCCCCAGGGTCTCTCCTAGATAGAACGATTACATTTGTCTAGTTTTTTTCTTCCCATCATTATCATGATTATGTTGGCGACTGCGCAAGTGGTCAGTCGCGAACTGCCAAAACGCATCTTTCCCAGTCAACAGGTCAACGAAGAGCGTAGATTGCGTACCGCAAATCACTTGATCACTTATAGTTAAGAAGATGCCAAAACGCAACAATAAAATATATCATACAGAGGATCTGCGTCAGCAGCGCAGTTGTCTATTTTATGTAAATTATACAACTTTAACCCTCGAAGCGCCGAATTAATTTGTAAAAAAACATCGTAACCAAATGGGGTTTTTTCAATTTGAAATCCTCATTAATGTCTTAGTCAGCTCTTTCAGATTCGTTTGAATACCTATGTTATGGGTCTACGGCCATTAGAAATATTATCACTCTTACAGTGCGGGGATCGACTTAAGTCGTCAGAATCTGACGTCTAGAGACGTCAGATTCTGTCGACTGAAGTCGATCCCCGCGCTGTAAGGGTTAAACAAACAAAAGGATGCTAATAATCATGATAATGATATGTATCATGATATTGTTTGTGCTCATCATATGTACTACGATGTGAAGTAGTGCAATCCCAACGGGCACACGAAGTTGATGCGACGTTGAATCAACGTCAATAATGACGTTGATTAAATGACGTTGATTCAACGTCGCAACCACGTCGTGTGCTCGGTTGGATGTGAAAAACAATAAGACAATTGACAGGATACGAATCTATCTTGCTTTGTGGTTTGTAGCTTCATATACATGATATACATGATATACAAATTGACTACCGCTTCACTTAACTTAAATCATTACGATACACTTTAACAGTCAAATGACATTATTTTTAAAAAAAATCAACATAGTCAGGCATAATCATGATAATAACGGAATCTTAATCTTAATCAGAAATTGACGTCACAGACATTAGATTCTGAATTAAAAAGACGATCCCCACGCTGAAAGGGTTAATCGTAATGATAGTTTACTGTTTTAAGCGCATAGTGTCGAGGAAGCCTTCTAAGTTAAGTCGTGTTATTAGACTACTAACCTGGAACCATAACAGCTACCAATGTTATTCGTGCAGATAACATAATATTTATTTGTGTCCACGGCACATCCCGGTCCAACAAACTTCTCCCACCAGCCTGGCGATGGGTTGTCCTGTTAATATAGGGAAATACCTGCATTAACCAAGGAGCAAATAGGGGAACATATTATAGTATGCTACTTGCCATGATAATATTAAATATCAAAATGGTAAAATGCATTTGCGACAAGTTTGCAAAATTATATTCACATTTTATTCATATTTTAAGAAGACGTTGCAATTATTTTTTATTCAAGAAACAATGACAGCATACACGTGTTTTTAATTATATACCTAACATTAAACGTTAAAGGCCAATTCCCAAGTGCCTTAAAACATAAAAAGTTTCAATGTTTAACATTGTGTTTTTTAGGTTTATCATGTTTATATCATAGTAAATCTGTATTATCTTTCTCCACCCTCCATTTGAAAGATATGTACCCGATAAGTGTGTATTTTGGAATGGTTATACAATTTCGGACAACCATGACAAAAATTCCATTGTGATTGACCATAAAACCTGCCCGCTGAGGGTCTAGATGAAGGGTCCAATTTTTTTTTTTTTTTTTTTGAAAGGGTCAACACTGATGAAAATCACTAACTTTTTGTCACTAACCTACACTAGCCACGAACATCACATGAATATTTTTTTGTATATTTTGACGATGTTCACGATGTCCCGCAAAGATTTAAAACATGTCAATCAGCCGAGTTTAGCTGTGTTGACCCTTCCTGTTCTGAAATGTGTGGTTTGTTAGGAAAGTGGTGACTTTGTCCTTTAGGAAAGCGGTGACTTTCTCATGACGTTGAAATTAACCTCGCAACGTCTTTGACGATGTGATACATATGAGACCTTATCTACTTCTCCTAATACGAGTTAAGAATTTTTTGTTAGATTACGGCTAGTATATTATAATAAAAACTTTACAAGGGAATAATAAAATTGGTGACTTGATCTTTTTTCCTGTCAAATATGACAAATCCATTATAAAACGGTTCGCCCTAAAAAACAAAAATGCAATGGACGACATTTTGTCATAATCCTGGGTTTTTTCGAAACCTAATTACGTTGTCAACTGATGTTTCTAAAAGTTGCAATCCATCGGAATGTTGCTCTCACTCATCCAACACTCAATAAGATATATACCGAAAACATGCCATTTGTCTGGGAATGCATGGGCCTTTAAACATGTTAAATCCAATATGTTTGTACCTATAGTTGAATTGTTTTTATATTTATCATAATGAGCGTGTGGTGTTATTTTGCAAAAATTGAAAAAAGAGCAACCAGGGTTGCTTGCTTGAATTCACACGACATAATGTATAAAGCTGTGAAACTAGTATCAGTCATATTTTACCTGATGACTCTTGGCGTGTGAACTTGCAGATAAACCTGCCGCTATCATCACAGCGTTGTCTTTTCTCTCATTTAATTCACCCCATGTTTCATAAGCCACTTCTAGCTCCGGTAATACACATTTACGGTACTTTAACGAGAACGTATCTTTGTGATGGTAAGTCTTAATTCCTGTTTTCAAGTGATGATATTGTGGTTCTGGTCCTGATGCTAAACTGAAAGAAAAAATATTTATAAGTCAGGAAGGCTACCGGGGGTAGGCTACGGACAGAACTTCTACTAGTCTCATAGGCCCCTTTTTTCTGAGCCTGTATGGATTGTACGGTGACTAACGTTAACTTGAAAAATATTTCGATACCTATACTTCATACAACAAGAATCCTAATATAAATACATTTGTTTCGTCGTATATAGGCCTCCCATGATATGTCACAAGTAAAGTTGGACGATTTTTAGAGTAGGCCTATGATGATATGACTTTACAGGGCTATTTCACATACGTATAGTCAGCTACTTATAGCAGCCTAATCATATCACGGTCCTCGAACAGCCGAGAACGCAGTTCTTGGCCATGATTGAATATTTACATTGTAGAATGAGTTATTTTAGGGATATTCATGAGTTTGACGTGATTTTTATGTGGCCAATATGGCAATGCCTAACAAAAATGGTTTCCTTGACATTTCCTCCACATGGTCAGACCAAAAAATACACATGGCCAAACACGTGGAATTGTGATGAAAGCTAATTGGGAGGGCGGTGAGGAGTCTGAGATAATCAGATGGTCTTGACTATATCACTAACCCTTGGAGGTATGACTATAAGCATGCAGGCCAATTAGCCTACTGCACAAACTAGCGAGATAAATATATACACAAATTTAATTATCATGTTAAAAATTTCAGTGTAATTTTTAACGTTATTAAAACTTGACCTGGGATCATTTGACAGGTCTCATGATAATAAAAATATGAGAGCTAAGACAACGGAGTCAACCATCTGAGCAGCTGAGCAACAGATTTTAATGTAATTAAAATTTGACCTGGGATCATTTGACAGGTCTTATGATAGTACAAATATGAGAGTTAAGACAACGGAGTCAACCAACTTAGCAGCTGAAGAACAGATTTTAATATAATTAAAACTTGACCTGGGATCATTTGACAGGTCTTATGATAGTACAAATATGGGAGCAAAAACAACAGAGTAAATCATCTGAGCAACTGAACAACAGAGTTAATTAAATGAGATACAACAGGATTAAAATTTTCAGTGTAATTTCAATGTAATTAAATATCGACCTGGGATCACTTGACAGGTCTTAGGCTAAAACAAATGTGAGAGCAAAACAACAGCGTCAATCATCTGAGATACAACAGGATGCACAAAGATTAAACAACAGGATGCACAAAGATTAGAATGAATTGTGAAAGGATAGTTTCGCCGAGGGGGTGGCGGGGGGGGGGGGCGTGGTGGCTGTGCTCCATCCTATTCTGTGGATAGCTGCTTGCAGCGGTCTAATCATGCTAATGGGGTGTGGTGGGTCGAAGTGCTGTCCTATCATGTCTTATTGTCTTCTTCAACAACAGCAAATTAAGATATTAGAAAATTTCAGTGTAATTTTTATGTAATTAAAACTTGGCCTGGGATCGCTTGACAGGTTTTATGACTGTACAAATATGAGAGCAAAACAACAGAGTCAATCTTCTGAGCACCTGGAAAACAGAATCAATCAAATGAGATACAACAGGATGCACAAAGATTTAAATGAGTTGTGGAAGGATGGTTTCGCCGAGGGGGTGGCGGGGGGGGAGGGCGTGGTGGCTGTGCTCCATCCTATTCTGTGGATAGCTGCTTGCAGTGGTCTAATGGGGTGTGGTGGGTCGAAGTGCTGTCCTATCATGTCTTCTTGTCTTCTTCTGGTATGTACTGTTTCACAATCTCATCTGCATGATTATTAACATTTTGCCGACTTGGGGACCGTGATGGTCTGGTGATTGGACGGGGGGGGGGGAGTGGCGGTCTCTCTGCGGGTCGTCTTTTTCTCAAGTTCGATTAACACTACCTGTTGCGGTTAGCCCTGAACCAGTCCCTGACACTTTCAGGTGGCTTTAGCCAGGCAACGGCTCTGCTAGCAATAGCAGCTGCTGATTACAAAAATAAAAAAATAAAAAATGTTTATGCTGTCCCATAAATTATAAAGGTAGAGATTATTTTTGGACAAACCATTTAGTTACCTCTTGTCTAATTCAGTTTCTACAGATGCTATATATTTTTTATCAACAGCTATGAAGACTCCTCCCCCACCCTTGGGTGGGCCTAATTTAAATCTGACTAATTAAAATTTCCCACTGAAAATATTGACATATTAGTTGGTTTAACCATTTTAAACAGGGACTATTTATTAATATTCTACAGGTGACGTTAATTAGCAATGTAGACCAGGTGAACCGTGACCACCAGCTGACCACACGACTTTAATTGGGAGACCTATTGAAAAGTTGAAAAAGAGGGATGAGGAAGCTGGCCGCCTATATCCACTTAAATGTCTCTGATACAGAGCCTTTACATGTTATCCAGTAAAATCTAAGAGTAACGTTTAAGGCCTAACCCAGCAAACACGAGACATTGTCCCGATGTTGGGCTAACGCTGTACCACCGTCTACGACGCTGGCCCAGCATTGGCCCAACATCAAAACAACGTCTCGTGTTTGCTGGGAATTGATCTGATTGATCTGCTGTAGTTATTATGGTTATGATTAAACTTGTGAAATCTGAAAATAATACGTGCATATACACTGATACAGGTTTGAGACTAAGATGAAGTATTTCACTTACTTTTCTGCTAAGCAAGGAAAATCTGGATCTAATAATTTGGCACTAATCTCGTCGTCATCGATATCAGGAATATCGACCTGTTGGACAAAAGCTGCTCTTCCATTGGCTACGCCGGCATCCGATTCTGTAAAACGCTCCCTTTTAGGATTCGTGAATATGCCTCTCTTTTTGTCTTCCTTTTCTGTCCCCTTTCTCTGGTCGGGAGATTCTGGTGAGAGAGTTATATTGCTGGTGCTGAAACAACATGACTGTGGTAGTCTGTGTCTTCTCGGTCCACATTTTCCTAGAAATGTGTGCTTTGTGATGTTACAAGGTAGAAGTGAAACAGAATCTGTAATTGTTTTGACCAAAGTGACGGTCTTTCTGCACACGAGTCCGCCTGACAACATTTTGTTAATTTATAGTATGCCTACCCGTCACATCTAGCCAGCTAACTATGATACAGATAGCCACATGTTGCTGTTCCTGTTGGATGATGACTGGCCACTTCACTGTATCGTGCCCGCAACTATATCAGTCGTTTGTACCAGGATTTCATGCGTTGATGCACACCGAGTCTCTGATATAGGCTACAGTAAGCTCCTTAAAATAACAGTGAGTCATTGAGACCTTTCTTGGTCCAACGTTAATTCAATGTTGGCTCACCGTCTACGACGTCGGCCCAACATTGACCAAACATTGGGTATTTGGCTCGTGTTTGCTGGGTACATGTATGCTAGTCATGTATATTGTAATGTTACGTAATCAGGTTAATGCCACAGAAGTGTTTTGTGACTGAGAGCGCCAACGGGTAACCGAGCTCTATTATATAACCTGATAACTACCGTTAGGCATGTTAGGCTGATTAGTTATACAGGGTCTAGCCAGCTTTTATTTACCCTCAAATACGAGACGCTGTCGACCGAATGTTGTTTTGATGTTGGGCCAGCATCGTAGACGAGCTTATTATTAGACGAGCTTGTTATATAACAACGCGTCATCCCAGTAAACACAAAACATTTGTATAACATTTGTACAACGTCGGCCCAACGTCTTCGACGTAGGTCCAACTTTGTACAAATGTTATACAAATGTTTTGTGTTTACTGGGATGTTCGTGTTGATTTTATTTCATTGTGATTTTTCAATGACATGTAACTTTACATCATAATATGGGTCTACCACATATTACAGACAGTGGGAGGGGGCACTCGATTTGTGTCAACATCATTGTGCGCCCATGTCTGTACTGTAGGCCTAGACCTGTCTGAAAAAAAGATGTTTTTTTTGTCTGCTCAATGGCCGCAATCTAGGCTAATATGTCTAAAATTTGACATATTTCGGAGCAGAAATTGCACAGATAGTGAAATGGGACACTAGGATTATCTGATTATAGTGCAACACTTGAAAATTGATTTTAATTACATCACTAGCTTACCAAGTATGAGTTTGTTAAACATGTTAAAAATCAACTAATAACAACCGTTAAACAGTGTTTAAAGTATAGGCATGCTGATAATGTCGTATCAAAACCGGAATTAGTTTTCAGTTTTAAAAAATGCATTTATAAGTACACAGCTTATGGGTGTCGAGTGATACGTTTTATTTATTCAGATAAATTGGATACCGAATAAGGCTGGTGTAATGGCCGATTACGTCAATAAACAAGATGATCATCAAAATAATTTATTAAACGTGTTAAAGTATAAGTAAAACTTAGATATTTTAGATATCTTAGATAAACAATAGTTTGCAATTATATTGGACAAGAAACAGCATCTCCCTTATATTGCTTCATGTAGATGTAACAATATACAAATACTGTCTTAGTACAAGTGTCCTAGCGTACAACAGCAAAGAAATGCTGTTAGGCAACCGCTTTCTTAGTAGACATTAGCAAAATGACAACACTTCCTAGTAATTATACCCAATATAGGAGCTGACCATCAATACCAAATACAATCGTAATTGAAAAAATACAAAAACACCCAGTGCCATAGCATTTGCTATGGTAACCAATGTGCAACATAGATTACACTTCGACAAAAACAAAAGTCAACATTGAAAATGATCATGTGATCTTGAATATGCCCTTGAATCATTATCATTATAACAACATAAAAAAATATACATCTATAATACCGTACGTATTACACTATCGACCACTAAAAAGTCATGATGTCAGCCACTGAAAAAATGATTTTAGTCGCTGAAAAAATGATATCTGCAACTGCAAGGTGATCTCAGCCACTGAAAAAGTGATCATGGCCAGTTAAATCACTTGGTCACTAAAATGATTCCCGCCACCGAACAAGTAATCACAGCCACAGAAAAAGTAATTTTGGCTACCGAAAAAGTGATCTTGGCCACCGAAAAAAAGATATACTAAGGGCAAAAGTGACCACAACCACTTGCAAATGATTTTTTGCCATTTCCATTGCCAAAAGTGATCTTTGCCTTGAAAATAATGCTGGCCAGTGGAAAAGTAATTTTGGCCACCGAAAAAATGATCTTGGCCACCGAAAAGAGATACTCAGTGCAAAAGTGACCTCAACCACTTTAAAGTGTTTTTTGCCATTTCCATTGCCAAGAGTGATCTTTGCCCTGAAAATAATATTGGCCAATGAAACAGTGATATCTTCCCCACTAAACAGTGATCTTGGTCAGCCAAAAAGTGATATCGGCCACTGAAAAAATGATCTCAGCCATAGAAAAAGTAATCTTGGCAACAGAAAAAGTGATCGTGGCCACAGAAAAAGTGATCTTAGCTGTTGCAAAAATGATATTCACCACTGTAAAGGCCATCTTGGCCACTCAAAAAGTGATCTCGGCCATTAAAAAGCGATCTTGGCAAACTGAAAAACAGATTTCAAGCACTAAAAAAATGATCTTAATCGCTGCAAAAGTTATCTTGATCACTGAAAAAGTGATATCGGTCCTTGCAAAGGTGATCTTGGTCACTGAAAAAGGGATGTTAGCGACAGAAAAAGTAATCTTGACCACAGAAAAAGTGATATTGACCTCAGAAAAAGTTACCTTTGCAAAATATATTTTTGCAATTGTAACAATGTTATGTTATCACTTATTTACCGAATTTGTCAATACTATTAGGCCTAATGATAATTACATAGCAGCACATGAGTATGTATAGCACACATATCCCATCTACGTAACAGAAGGCCAAATGAATTTTTAGCTGAAATATTATTGCATGTCCACAGCCACATGAGCTTTGTCTGTCTGTCAAAGTTATGCTCAAAGAGTACTATATTTTACACCCAAGTTGTACCTTTAACTTGTATTGCAGTAAAAATGTACAATCTAATTTGAAGCTGGGTAAGAACATGTTACAGGGTAAAGAACAGGTTAATGTTCCACTCTGTATTGAATTGCTGCCTTCCTCTAATTAAATTAAATTATTGTACAATAATATCCGTGATAATAAAGTATATAATACATAGGTCAGCCTACTTTAAATTATAATTAAAGCGACACAATCTGGCTAAATTCATCCAAAAGCTTTTTGATATGTCCATAATCCGGGATGGGGTCAAATACACTTGATCAAATACAAATACAAATAGGATGTCGTAAAATTTTTCAAATACTAATACAAATACGAAGCCTTGAAAAATATCAAATACAAATTTACAAATACAGTCTTTCAAATACGAATACAAATACAATTTCTTTAAAAATTTCCTCTCTAGAATCAACTGTTTTAATCGCACGCATACATAGTTTTGTTTCGTAATACTGTAGATCTGATAATATTCGAGAGGGTCTAATCTTCGCGAGGAGGACAGATTTGCGAATTTAAATATCTGGTTTTCCCAAAATCAGAAATCATGGGAAAAACAATCGATGAGTCAACTATAAGTCTTCTCGCTTCAAAAAAAGGCTCAATATTTAACTGGACCATAATATGTGAACATGTCCATAGACTAGAATTGGGGAAATATTTTAAATTTTGGGTAGCTTTGGCAACGTAGCAAGTGTCGAAAAGCCGAAACCTCCATTTATCATGTTCCGTATTTACTAATTTGGACACGCCGAAATTAAATTTCGTCCTTATTTCTCGTTTTACTGGTAAATGCGGAATTCAAAACTAAAAAAAAATATGTTGACATATTATGGACATAATATCAAGGAGCCAAAATAGATATGATGATTTAGGCCCACTTGTGTCGCTTTAAACTAGTTAATGAAATGACCTTACTCATAACTGCGACGACTCCATATTAACTTGGAATTCAGGATTGTTTTTGATAAAAACCCTGACTTGTCAAGAAAAACACCTTACTTAATTTTTTTAGGTAAAGTCTGGACGAATTGAAGAATTTTGCTTTAAAATGTGCCATAAATTGACTTTAATTTAATCAATAAATCTTCGGGACAAGCCATCAAACCTCCAGCACCCCCTTCTGAATATCCTGGTTCCGACATTGATTTGTGCAAACTTCGCGCCCGATTTGGGGTATGAACATTTTGGTTATGAAAAGTCCGTAAAATGTCAGAAATTTTTGTTTTACAAATTTTGTGGAAACCCTTAAGAATGTCTAGTATTTAAAGAGCTACTATCGTTATGATAATCTGATTGTGATAATTCGTTAGCCTTGAGGTCACGCAACAATATTTTGTCTAAAGATGTGTTATTAACTTATATAACATATAATTATTATGTAATATCAGATAATTAATTATGTAATCTAAGTTCAATATAAATAAAATTATATTAAATATTATTTATCTTTAGTGTGGCTTGCCCTGTTTATAAATAAACAGACATCAAGTATCCCATAGGATGGTAGGAAACATCAGAATAACAGCGCAGCTTTCTAACCTAAGTATAAAAGGAGGGCTTCCTTCTCTCATGGTGTCAGCAAAAAGCGGGTCAAACAATATTTCCGTCACTCGCTCGTGTATGACCTATTGCGGCGGGCGCCCTCCCAACTTTTACCAAATGCTTTTTAAAAATGTTCCAAAAACAACTTCTCCTTCTAGATGCTATAGCTAGCTGCTACTGAAACATGCGTGACTAGTGAAATTAATGTACTTTCTTTGTCTTGATTTAAGATGCCTCATCTAAAACGTTTAAGACTCCCGCCATGGTTTTAATTGAAGAGTATTTCCCACTGACCTGAAATTCGAAGGCCACATTATTATCCATGTGACCAAGGAACAATGCTGAAGCATGAATGCAGCTTATACATGTTCTTAAGGAAACATGACAAATTGATCCAAGGCTGGTTTATTGTAGGTCCATCTATTGGCTATTTAACATGTTTAAGCTAAGGTGTAATATTCTTTTTAATGGTAACCTGTATCATCCTATAGCATAAACATCATACAAACATGATCCCCCATGAACTATAGGGGGGAAACTATGACCCCCTATTGCCGTGCTGGTCTGCCCCCCCCCCCCCTCCATCATAAATTATGAACAGTCCCGTAACCCAATGTTTGGTCAATTTTGGGCCGTCGTCGTAGACGTTGGACCTTCATTGAACTAGTAACATTTTTGCAGTGGCGTATCCAGAATGTGCGAGAGGAGGGGGCGTAAGCCACATTTTGGCTGAAAAAAGGGGTGTTTGCTTCACTTTATTAAAAAAACTGCATGAAAATTCAATATTTTAACCAATAACAATGTCTCATGTTTGCTGGGTAGGATATTATCAAAGATATTGTACAATAAGATGGTGGACTTCCGAATTTCACCATACAGACTGCGCGAATGTGTATAATACATTAGTGGTGACAGTGCCACCTATTGAAGTTCTGCCAAGTTAAGCATGCGTTAAGTGAATCATTATAACAAACAAATGGACATTTTACCCCTTTAATCTCCAAATATACAATAATGTTTTCCCAGTTATGACAATATTTTTGCAATATATTTATTGTTGGAAAGAAATTAACCGCTAATACAGCAGATAAGTCATCTTATATTAAAAAATCATTTCAGTGATGAAAATGTTTTAATTTTAATAGCACTTGCCAGCAGACACACGCCAGCAAACACCACACATCTACCAATGTTTGACCCACCGTCTACGACGTTGGCCCAACATTGGTCAAACATTGAGTAGATGTGTCGTGTTTGCTGGGAAGATGCTGAGCCAATGTTAGTATAATGTGGGGCTACCGTTGCAGACAGTGGGTTTTGTTCATAGGCGCATCTTAACCCTTGAATCACTAGAGGTAAGATGACGATTACAAATTAATAATAACTAAGCAACAAGTTATTAATAGAAAAACTAATTTTATTATGAGCACATTTGTAAGAAATGAAATTACCAAACACATAAAAAATATATAGCCTATATAGGCCTACACCGTTTATCAGCAAAATAGTAGCTAACACTCTTCTTAGGTGAATGTGAATTTATAAAATTAATATTACTGTCGTATCCCCAAATTTCTAAATCCTTTTAAAAAGCTACAAGTTATTATTACTGTTAATATTTATTTTCTGTTTTTTTTAATGAGCTAAAATAAGTTTTTCATCACATCAATGTCATAATTACACATCGTAATATGGCAAAATCATACAGGATAGAGTTGGGAAAGCATCGTGTCAACTCCCAACACTGGGTGGCAGCACTGTTATTTCATAATTTAATTTTTTCCAGATTATTTCAGATCACTAATAGGCCTACTTTAACGAAGTAATTGACAATCATCACCATTGAAAACTTAGTAAGCAACACAGTGTACTGGAATAATCCATATCGTTTTTTTGTTTAATAATAACATTTATATCTGTGTGTGTGTGTGTTCGGCGGGAGACCCTGTGCTTTCAAATATGTAAAAAATTAGAAATGTGTTAGATCTTTATTGTGATCGTCTCCTTTGTGTGTTCCGTCAACCCCATTCATTCGTGTCTCCAAAAAACCCTGCAATAGAGACATAAATAGGAAATTAAATTAAATTTGTATTCTCGAATACTTATATGATATTGTGTTTATATTACTATTAACCCTTTCAAGCCTGAGTTTGCCATCCACTACAAGCCGCGAATTGCTGTCGCAATTCTCGACTTGTAGTGGATGAAGATGATTTGATGTGAGTAAAAAATTTAAGAAAATTGCCATGTATTGGTAAACCAGTTTCATGGACATTTTCATTCCAAAACCCTGGGTTGTAGGAAAATTTATTCTGTTTTCAGGGATGTAAAATGATGCTTTAATGCCTCGTGAGGGCTTAAAGGGTTAAGCTTGTAGTTGCATAATACAAGTTAGATGCTGTATAACACAAGACATATTAGAAAACAGTACATGATAACGCAAATAATACACATGGCTAAAAAATATGTAACAATAGAGACTGTTAGGCCGTACCGTTTCGAACCACATGAAAATACAAAGCTTGCTTGACAGCTAATTGACAGCATATATTTTTGTAAAATATTCGATCACTCAAATATATATTTGGACCTACCTTAACTCCGGCACCAACGCCATTCAAATCCAGCAAAAATGTGGCATGACCATAGAGTGAGTTCAGCTCATAGTATGTCACTGCTTCGTTTCCTGAAACAGAAGATATGTGGGCTACACCGTGTAATGTTTGAGATTTCGTCTCATATCACCTCACTATAATATATTATTCCTCACCTACTAAATGGTATAAATTACGTGTCATTAGGCCCACTGCACATTAGACACATTAGATAATTTATTCTTCCCTGTGATATGCAATTAAAGTCATCAGTTGATGTTGTGTATATGCGATCTGTACAATGTAGCCAGTTGACATTGAGAGACCTCTTCATGGGGTCAGATATTTTCAATTGTTTTTATTGTTTTTATTTGATTCAGAGATTTATCAATCTACTAGTCTGCTATAAACGACTAGTCCATATAGGTCACATTCTTCCACATAATGCTGTATATCAAATTATAGTTACCAACTACTACCTGAAAATCAATCTGCCTAATTCATTTGGCAAATTAATCTGACATTTTATCCTATATTTACCTACATTTTTGCATCTGTGTGTGAACGAATTTAAATCACACCATTCATATTAGATGACGGTTTTTGACTCGTTAGGCCACTATGGTTTTTTTCTCTGTTTTAGATGAGCGCGCGCATTAGATTTAGGCCGCGCATTACCAGAAAAACATGTGTTTTTTTCTGCCCAGCGCGCGCATTAGATTGTTGCTGATTTCCGAAAAAAACCCAGTAAATTTCGGGAGATAAAAAACATTTCCAAAAAACAAGTTTATTTCAGAACATGAAAAAAATATTTTCCCAGCTATGTTTTTATTTTGCTTGTTTTTTTCGTCGCCCTCATTACCTTTTTTTAAAAGGGTCAAAAGTTTATTTATTTCGTCGACCTCAATAACTTTTCTAGAAATTTGTCAAATGTTTTTTTTTTAATTTGGGCGCCCTCATTAACTTTTCCAAAAATAGGTTCAATGGTTTTTTTTTCTTAAATGTTTTTCTTTACCGCCCTCCCTCATTAGATTTTGAATTATTTCTGATCTAAAACAGAGTAGCAAAACACAGTGGCCTTATGATCTCTGTCTAATCACCTGAGTCTTGTAGCAGCTTGGCTAGTTCTCTCTGCTGCCACACCGGAAACAGTATATCTGTCTGAACCCCGATCACCATAACAGGACAGACCACTCTTCTCATGGCAGATTGTAAATCACCAAACGTTTCTCCCAGATCGAACACGTCCATAGCCTATGACAATTGGAACGTTTATACAATGTCGCTTTTCGTGTGATAAATAAGATGTGCCGCGAAAACAAATATTTGAATCGGCATAGATATGAGTAAATCACCTGAAGAAAGGATTAAAAACAATAACTGACTTTACGTTTAACAAATTCTTTAAAGCTAGATACCCCTTAAACGGTGACACCCTTGTAGTCAGAAGGCCCGTTAGTCAGAAGACACTTTAGTCAGAAGGCCCGCTAGTCAGAAGGCCCACTATTCAGAAGGCCCGTTAGTCAGAAAATCGGTTAGGCTTTTTAGTCAGAAAGCTCGTTAGCCAGAATTTGTTTTTTGGAAAATGAACAATGCTAGGGGACGCTTCATTTGATATCTGAAGGGGGGCTATGTTTTTTTGAATAAAACGTTTGCTGTCCAGCTATTGATAAAACATTGTAGAGAGTTGCGCATAAAATAATTATTCAAATATACTTTAGAAATGCTCATAGCGCCCACGTGTCGGCAATTCTGTAGTTTAATAAATAGTTTGAGGGAGAAAGTAGCCATTAAAATTATAATGTGAAAAATGTAAAAATGAAAACTCTTTTTTTAAAGTATACACAAACAAATAGCACAACTGAAAGTAAAACCTCTAGAACCCCATATAGTGATCAAATGTTGTGTCCTTAGGACATCATTGTATACTTTCGCCTATTATTCGTTAAAGGAACTCCTTGGGACGAGACTTTACAATTTTGGCAATTTTGAAACTTTAATTCATATGAATCATAAACATATAAGAATCAATTTTATAGCACTGAAAACGACTAAACTAGTTTTATTTCCAAGACTATATTGTCATGTAAACAAGATGTCCCCATCTCAGATGGTATGAACAAAGTAATCACCTGGTTGTATCACTAGCTGCCACCCTTAATTGATCTGGGAACGCGATGATCGCGGAGGAATGGGGGTTCTCCTAGCACCGATGGTCTGCTCAACACTGGGCCGACGGCATCAATTTGTGGCCCAATGCTGTGCTAGCATTGAACCATTCTTTAGGTGAACAAACTGGATGTCTTGTTTTTTGATGGATTCTTATATAAAAAATATTATTAAAGAAATGTTTTTGAAAAAATGAAATTATGCTCTGTGGGATAGGCTACACTACCTCATTACAAAACCAAAAACGAAAATTGATGTCATCATACTGAGTCGCTTTAATAAGTCGAAATGATCTTAAAACATATTTTCACTGGCGGTTCGTAGCTCGTACATTTATCTTAAACACCACTATAACAAGCCACAATATACTCCAATTCTACGAATGGTCACGCTTAATAACTAAAACTGTTCAATAAAAAATATTACGGATATGAAAAAAGGCACCTCAGACATAGACATGTCAAGAGTTACTGAAGATTTACAGACATAGGCCCTATATATATTTATATATAAACTGGGTACACAATTTAATCGTACAACCTTCCTGAGGAACCATCATATTATTTGGTAGTTTAACCGAATAATTCCAGTGCAAATATCACTATTGTCAGTTACACTTTTTTTTACTAGACTTTACAAGATGAAGTATTCTTTTTTTTATTGCAATGTCACTTAAATGGCCATACTGACCGCAACATGAGAAGTGACGCTAACAAAACTTACTTACTTAATCATACCACCCAACAGGACCGCAAGATATAATACGACTATGTGAGAGTGTGCATGTCGTTTTAAGGATAAGTCATATTCATCCAGGACCACTACAAGCCGTGAATTGCTGTCGCAATTCTCGACGTGTAGTGGATGAAGATGATTTCAAGGAGTTGTAAAATGAAAAAAAAAGATACCGTTATTATTAAAACAGCTCCATGAAAAATCTCGTTTAAAACCCGTGGATGTAGGAAATTAAGTCATTCTTCAGAGATGCAAAACTATGCTTTGATGCATCTTGACGGTTTAAAGGGTAAAGGATAAATAACTCATTAAATAATTACACAAAGTTACTCACCTTTGATAAATATAGAAGTGAGTTTGGATCTAGTTTCGTACAGAAGCTTTCGCCCTGGTAATTAATGTAGCTCTCAATTTGAAACATTGGACACAGACTCGGCTCATCATCTGGTTGTATTCTTTGGCGTCCAAATCTACCGTCCCACTCTGGACCACTACGGTATGTTATGGTAGCAATCTCCCTAAGAACAGACAATAAATTACCATGAATATAACTGCTCATATTCTGACATGATGATCACTCTGTAGCGGAATTGTTATCCTAACTAATTATTCAACGTATTAGGAAATATAAAAACTGACTTTCCAGCTTTGACATATCATTGGGTCATTGTCTTATATTGAGTAAGCTATCCATATCATGTTATATACCTGATTCCGTTTGGATTAATACCAATGAATGGATTCGCACGAAACTTTTACTAGAGGTGTGTCCCGATTAAAATTCATGGATGATCGGGATTACGATTCGGATCTACGATCCTGATTACAATCCATTTTTTTACAAAGATTTGTGTCGCGGGCCAAGGAAAAATTCACATTTAAAAATATAAAACATTAAAAATAAGAACAAACATCTAGATATGTGCTAAGAGAGTTAAAGGAGAGTTCAAATTAAAAAAAGTTAGTTAAACTTTAAACACGTGCTATGTTGATACTGAAACTCCTTGATATGGCTCTATATATTTATTTCCTGATACATACACTCTGTTCATGATTTATTTAAAATAAAAAAAATATATCTATATATATAAATTGCTTTAGATTAAAATGTCATATTAGGTGCATTGTGTTTCTTTTCATCCCGCAGTCTTTTGTTTTGAATGTGTTCTGTTTGTGTTTGCACAGATCCTAATTTGAAGTTTGCTTTTTAAAAAGTTATATAAAATTCAAATTGGCCTAAACTCTTACTTTAATTATGCTTTTCAAGAGGAGTTCGATTTTTGTTGGTTGTTAATTCTAGCTTTGGTATTTTTTATTGTATTGTAGGGTAGGCCTATGTCGGATGTTATATGTGTATGTATAGTGACTTCAGATAATGTTATCCTAACAATATCCATGTTGCATTGAAGATTGTGTTGAAAACACAAAAATTGGCCGTTAGGCAGAATAAATAACATTGTAGATTAGGCTTGCGTTGCAGCAACTTTATGCAGACTCCTTGAGCTCACGCTTATAAATGCTGAGCATCTACGACGCCCATCTCACTAGCCAATCAGACCAACATCAGACAACTCAGTGGAGATGACCTGAGTGTGACATTCCACACTGCAGTAGGTAGACTGATGACGTCATAATATAATTGGTATTCATGTTGTTCTCATCCCTCTCTACAGCTCCGATGAAGGCCTACACCTGTTGTCAAGGTCAGACCTATGATCTGCCTGTCATAGGTCTGACCTGTATGACCTGACTGGGCGAGATGTCGTTGTGCAGCTGAAAATTCGAAATAGGGGGTCCACTTAAAGCTATGGACCACTCTATTCAGTGGGGGATCCAGCATAGGGCGTACCCGGCGTACGCCCCCCCCCCCCCTTATAGGCGAAACTATTGCATTTTCATGCATTTTTTTGAATAAAGTGAAGCTAACAATCCTTTTTCAGCCAAAATGTGGCTTACGCCCCCTCCTCTTGCACATTCTGGATCCGCCACTGCTATTTATGTGTCTGGTTTTAGTTTTACCGCAGTTGCCCCTATACTTTTGTAATCTGCGTAGTATTTCCTGGATAAAGATGTGTCCCATTATTCGCAAAAAATGGACTATTCTTTTAAATGAAATACAAAGACACATTGAATAGTTTATGGAATTGATTGATGAGCGTTCTAGTCACCAGATGGGGCTAGTTCACGGTCACGCTTGTCGCCGCTTTATTCACCAGGTGGCGCTAGCTCATGATTATAATATGAGCACATGTATGAGCATTCTATTTTTATCATAACATGTTTGGATTATTTTTCTAACCTTTAATACCATTATTGAAGATACATGAATAATTGCAAATATTTTTTTATTGAAAAGATATCCAATTACCACTAGAAAAGGAGTTCCGAACTCCGAGGCCCAACGTTAGGCTGTGCTATAGACAAAATCTGAGCACTTTTTAACAGGCAACTATTTGACCTGGCGACATCAAACGTTATATTTGACTTGTTCATGAGGACTGTTCCTCGGAAATATCAACCTTTTCTCATACACGGCACCCCTCTTTCCGCAAATTAGGAACGGGCTAATTACAAAGCACCATATTTTGTAAATCTCCCAATATGAGCATAAGCTGCTATTAGGAAAAACTTGTGTGATCGTATTAGGAAAAAGTGCACTTTCTGCTCGTAATGACTTTCCATAGCTTCAATAATGAATTGCCCTGAGTATTTAAGGGGGCCACCATTCAATCTCCAGGGGGGGGGGGGGGGGGTGGAGAATTTGTCGCGGCCAAATTATTTATTTTAACCCGGCTTAGAGGCGCGCTGAAAATTTCAAATTGTATTACATGTCTATATAGAACAGTTCTTGAAGTAAATTATTCATTTCATGCATAGTCTGCCCGAAATTATTTATTTCAAAAATACTCCAGCCCTCCCCCTGGAGATTGAGTAATGCCCCGTAACTCAATTTATAACGAGAGGTAGCGTCTTCGGCCTCAGACCGACAGCTTTCGAATTTCGAAGCCTGTGTCAGGGAACAGTGTCACTTCATTCCTCTCACCATCCTCAGGACATGTTTACATAATTATGGTCATATGAAGAAGCCAAAATAAAATCACCTATTTTTTGATGATTTCAGACCTGGGCATGTCCCTTTAATAATCTGACCATATGAAGTAAACATGTCCAAAGACTAGAACTACAAAAGTTTTTTAATTTTTGTGCTGCGCACTTACCAGTTAGGTTAGATGGGCCTATAGAGACGAAATTCCCGTATTTCTTATTTTTGACATGGTTGTCAATAATTAGAAATCAGGAATTTCGTCTCTATATCTAGCCTAACTGCGCAGCACAAAAATTAAAAAACTTTTGCAGTTCTAGTTTATGGATATGTTTACATCATATGGTCATATAATATAAAATATAAAATAAAATCACCGATTGTTTTATGATTTTAGACCTGGGCATGTATCTCTAATTATAAATTCCTATGATAAATCTACATGAGTCGAGAAAAGGTTTATGCTGAGATTTGCCAATTACTCTGCAAGTTGACCCCCTTTCGTTAATCATGGTTAAACACTGTACCTGGCTAGTTTCATGCCCATCTTAGGATAAGCGCCGTCATAATAGTGTCCGCGGTTCCATGCCGGGTCTGTCATGATAGCTTTACGCTGCAGATAACGCATGGCTATAGATGACGGGTGAGACTGAGCACAAGCCGAGATAGACACCATTCTGTCAATAAAACACAGAATAATCAAATTAACCCTTTAACCCTTTAACCGCCTTTAACCGCCGGTGCATATATTCGGGTTTTCATTTTTTATTAGCACATAAGTACCACATTTCAAACATGTTAAAAATAAAATGTGACATCAATCAGCAATATTTGAAAACAGTTGACCTCCATTTTGTCAAATCTGAATAATTTTCACTCACTTGAAGTTGTGGATCGCGTCAGCGAGACACAACTTCAAGTGGGTGAAAATTCAAATTAATTAATT
Organism: Flabesymbios commensalis; assembly: GCA_964017125.1. Lineage (NCBI taxonomy): Eukaryota > Metazoa > Annelida > Polychaeta > Terebellida > Flabelligeridae > Flabesymbios > Flabesymbios commensalis. The sequence continues at coordinate 16,704,702 of OZ024905.1, forward strand.
TGGCGGTTAAAGGGTTAACCGCCGGTGCCGAATATATTGGGGGTTTCACTTAATTATTACCACATACAGTACCGCCTTTTAAGCATGTTAAACCCATAATGTGACATCAATCAGCACGATTTGAAAAGAGTTGACCTCCATTTTGTCAAATCTGAATAATTTTCACTCACTTGAAATTGTGGATCACGTCAGCGAGACACAACTTCAAGTGGGTGAAAATTCCAATTAAAAAATGTTGGCGGTTAAGGGGTTAACCCTTAAAGCGTTAATCTAAGCACGACTGTAGTCGTTTTAAATTTATTTTGTTACCCCATCAAATTACTGTGTTATTGGGAATCAAATGAGTGTTTAAACAAAAATGGTTGCCTCAAAATAAACTAATATTTGGTATTATTAATTGAAGTTGTGGGTCACGTTAGCGAGGCACAACTTCAAGTGGGTGTAAAGGTATGTAAATTTACTTAGCAGGATAAGGGTCAAACGTATTTTAAAAATAGCCACTGTGGTAAATAGTAAGCTCTAGTTACACTTGAACACATTTTTTTGCCTCCGCCGCGAAGCGAGCGAAAGCATTATGTTCTCGGGTTGTCCGTCCGTCCGTCCGTCCGGATGTCCGGCTGTCCGTCCGTCCGTCCGTCCGGTCTTGTATTTTTGTACTACGCCAACATGGTCCAACAGATTGAATTCATACTTTATACAAACATGCAACCCCTCCGGCAAAACTTTTTCACCAAAGGTCAAGGTCATAGGTCAAAGTCAGGTTCAACGATTAAAAAAAATGTTTTGTTAACGCGATAACTTGGAAAATAATTATTGCATCTCTCCAATTTTCTATATAAAGTAATTCATGAGTATGGAGATGACCTGATTAGATTTTCAGCTTTCCACCGATAATCAAAATGGCCGCCAGCTGGCGACTAACTTTTTTTTTCGACGTAAATATTCATTTCTCACAATTCACAGTAGTGCTTAGATAGTTATGCATCCGCCCCTCCGGCAAAAGTTTTTTACCAAAGGTCAAGATCATAGGTCAAAGGTCAAGGGCAAGGTCAAAGATTCGAAAACATGTTTTGTTAACGTGATACCTTGGACAATAATTATTGCATCTCTCCAATTTTTTTCATGTGAAGTTAATCATGAGTATGGAGATGACCTGATTAGATTTTCAGTTTTCCACCGATAATCAAAATGGCCGCCAAGTAGCGACTACATTTTTTTTCAACTTGAATTTTATTTTTTCACAATTCACAGTAGTGCTTTGAAACTTGGTATATATAGTTCTTCGGTGTCGGTATAGGTCAGGGGGAGAGGAGATAGAGTAGCCCTACATGGGCCTCATCATGTGATTGCGGGGGCATACGATTGACGCATATGCGTCAAATTTCCCTTCCATTTAGGCTATATATTAACTTTAATATTTTTTATTTCTATATTTTATTAGATTTTACAATAAATATGCCTTAATGCATGATAATTATACATAATATTATTGCAGCTGTATTGCATTTCAGCTTACAAAAGTAATAAACGAACAATTCTTGAATTTAAGTATTAACTGGCTGGTTCATATTATATATCACTGACCTTCTTTATTTGTGATAAACAAATGTAAGCAGAAAATGAAGATACAACATCCGTAGGGGAAACATTTTAGACAAAAATATTAAGATTAGACTGACTATGTATTTTATATTGCTGTAATTATTCTAATAATCTGTAAAAACGATCTGCTTTCCTATGTAATAAAGCATAAACACACATACCTTCCCACTCTCTCGGGATGAAAGACTGCTGCAGCCAGAGATAGCATGCCACCCAGTGATGACCCTATCATGCCATGCAACTTCAAACAACAACCATAAAAATAATTAATAATGATAACATTTATTCACCTAGTTATCCATTTATAGATAACACTGATATTACAAACCACATTGAATTTGGTTACTAGTATCTAATATACTTTGTCACAATTTCTTTAAATCTCGTCTTGCATAATTGACATTGGAAAACACATTGCTTGCATTGTCCATAAATGATTGTAGACGATGATTTATTCTAACAGCAACAATCTGTTTTCAGGAAAATAGTAAAGAATGACAGAAATTATATATCAACCTTGCTAATGCCGAGATGGTCCAACAGGAGAAATTGAGCGTTGATCATATCTTCCAGACTGAGAATGGGGAAGGTGGTGGCATAAGGCTGAAATATCATACATGTAGGCCACGGTTAAATGTGAATTATTATATTTCTGTCACTGAAGGCAATGGTTAAAGTGAGAAAAAAATCCAAAACTGAAGAATTATTTTCACTGACACCCAGTCTACGCTTATATTTTTTTCATCGCATTTACAACAATTAAAAAAAAACACATTTGGCTAGGAGGGTGGAGTGACGTCCCGGATGATGATGATAATGATATTGATAATGATAATATTACTCTAAAATTCTAAAACCACGGGATGACATAATCCACTGAACTATTAAAGTGATATATTGACGTTTTATATCCTTGCAAATGATAATATATAGCTACAATGCATCACGCTATTGTTAAAATCCACTTACTTTTCCGGTTTGTGGATCGATTGAAGACGGTCCACTGAAAGGAAACATCATACATCTATAATGACAGATTTAATATACCAGCGGAACCATGTCTATTTTTTTTTTTATACGGTGATGATATTAAAGAACATGTTTTAACTGTAGTTGACGGATATTTTGGACAACCAATAGTTTAGTCCTCACCCTCGTCGTTTGTTTCCAGTATTGAGGTAATTTCGTACACCAGTTATATTTGTGTGTTTTATTTTTCTTGCTGTTGTATATAGTAGATTAATCTACATATACATAGTGCTAAGTTGACAAGATTTCACCCGTGTGTGTGCATCTCGGAAAGAGATAGAAATCTCAATAACAAATCAGCCGATAAGACATTGTGTTACTTAAAGCTGTTTATCTGACAATTTTTACTTTTAAAATACCCTGAAGACATTACCGTGATTACTTTTAAACATGCCATTAACAAAGGTCAGAAGGAAATATCCAAGCAGTCGCATGACTTCACTTCAAATGACATTCTCAAAGTTGGTGGGCTACGACGCTGGTCAACATTTATAGCGAGTTTTAGAAATATGGATTATGTTCAGTGTTTATTTCCAATTAAACTTGCGTGATTGTTTACTGACGACGCAGTCTGTGTCAATCACAAATAACGCTTCTGTCATATAAAAAGATACTATACTTGCCGATGCAAAATGAATTGGTGTCAAGGTAGAGAATATGAAACCTGAATACCAATAGCGGAGGTCAGCTCGACAGGCAGTAGCGTTAACAGCTACATCAGGGTCCACGTCCGCGTCCACGACTTCCAGAGGCAGCTTCATTCATTAATCGTGTTATTGGAGTTACATCATCAGACACAATCGATTAGAACTACGTCTCATCAAGGAGGTTATATATAAACTCCAGTGGTCTAAACCGCTCAATTGTCCTACCTGACAATTAGGAAAAAATCTCATATTCAAGTAGTTCTCACTTCGTTTTTAATTTTAAAGTTGTTTTTAGTCAGGGTGCCAAAGCTGATATTTTAGCCGAACCCTGCTTGGAATGATAAAAATTTTTTACGGTGAATTTTACATCATTAGGACCTCTGTAATAAATATCAGGCGGATAATCCTGGAGCTAACCGAGAAGTCCAATATGGCCGCCAAGATGGCGGCCAAGCTGGCGACAACATATAATAAAACCTAACTTTTGAACTATTTGTCTTAGAATATCATGTAATACCACTTTTCTCATAGTAAGGCACACCAGCAGTCTATTTCTGGCATTTAATTAGTAATCGGAATTCGCAGAGTCAAGATGGCCGCCAAAAGGGCCGCCATTTCACAGAAAACGTTAATAGGCCTACTCTTAGTTGAGTAGTCTCTGCAATTGTAAAAAAGCCAGATAGGCCTATATATCATTTTTAGAAAGCTAATTTGGGACTCAATATTTGATGTTTTCGACAAGCGTGTAGACCAAACCTTTTGTTGGCTATCCATTTGTTCATAACACCTTTGATACGTCGATAATAACAGTAGGAAAATATCTTATTGACACTTCCACTTGAAGTTTTTATTGAGATTGGATTTTCCAGTTGCTGTATAAAACATAGAAGGCGGCTAGGCGGCCAGCTGATTAGAGAGAATATCTGATAAATACAGGTCTTTATTGCTGACCAAAAAACCTATCACTCTAGCATATATTGTTTCTTGGTCTAAAACTCAATGTTCTCCTAAGAGAATATATTATCTTAGGAGAACATGGAGTTTTATAGTTTTTTTAGTCAGTGATAAACATCTCTATTTACCAGATGTTATAGATAAGTATAGGCTATGTATATTTTTACGACAAGTAAATGTCACAATGCGCTTAGACGATTTATTATGAAACTTTCAGGCCACGTAGGCCTACTGTGAAAGTGCTATAGTTGTTCATTGTCCATATCAAATTCGCAGTATACATTTACACTATTCCGTGCTACCTCCTCTCGTGTTAAATTTTCTAGTAGGAAGTAGTAGTAGAATATTGCTTATTGTCCCTTTTCACTGCAAATGTTCATATGTAGGTGATATATAGGGCATGGTGGGATATTTGTGTTTTCCTTCACTCTCCCAAGCATGATAAGAGGATTTGGGCATGTCTAGGGAATGAACTCGCAGATATGCCCAGATGGTCGCAGTTTCGCAAACTAATTTCATACTGAACCACTGTGGCCATTCGCACAATATCTGAGAGTGACTCAATTCATCCCACGTCAGAGACCTAGTTTCAAAGATCAGTGCCTGCACTACCATTGAAGTTCTATCAGCAGTATGTTACTGTATGCAAAAGTTATCCTCTTCCTTGCATGCATATATGTCATCTAGAGTGACACACAAGCCCCTAGACATTGCTCGCAAGTCATTCGCCAGTGTCTGTGCAACATTTCTATTATTGATCCAAGTGGCAATACTGTTTTTTTTTTTGGGGGGGGGTATCAAATATTAGGCTACCCCTTCTGGACCACGACATTTTCCCATCCATATGATAAGGGATTTTTGCACAAGCTAAGCGACACTGTATGTCTTTATTCCTACTTATTATGTCATACCTTGTTTAGTCATCTTTATCAAGGTTTATTGAGCCATAATAAGTGTCTAGATATACATGTTATAGCCACGTTTGAATAGAAAAGGAGTTGGGTAGCTTTGCTTCACTGAACCATATTATTTACACCGCAGCGGATCACATTCCCGTCGTCTTTGGCTCCTTTTTATGGGATTGTAACGTAATATTAGCCTTTTTTGGGGAGCTTTTCAGATTTTGGCCAAAGTTACCCAACAAGAGACCTGGCCGTCCAAAAAGACGGCTGGACGGCTGGCTAGATGAGTCACTGCCCTGCGGTGCACCCGTGGGTGCACCCTATTATGCAACTGCAAAGGAAAGGAGGATTACAAAAACACATCATGGCTGTCACATTAACTAAATTATTGTTTTACTATTAGTGTCAAACATATAATGTAACCTGCCCCCTTGCATGGTATAAAATTTCATCCATCGGTTGCTAAGATTCTTTTTTCAATATTGTGATTTAACATTACATTGTTATTGACCTTGCATAGGCCAAACAATATGAAGAATACATTTTGTTCATCTTCTATCTGTGAACTGTAATGAAAAAAACAATGCTAGAAATAGACTGCTGGTGTGCATTACTATGAGAAAAGTAGTATTACTTGATACTCTGAGTCAAATGGTTGAAAATATGTTTTATCCATGCGGTAGCGGCCATCTTGACGGCCATCTTGGATTTCTCAGTTAGCTCAAAGACAGTCGCTTGCTATCCGCTGTGATAATTATTATGGATGTCCTAATTAAGTAATATCCACCGTAATTCTTAATACAAATACATTAATACATTCTAGTTCCGATAATTAAAATTGAAGTTTTCTGTGAAATGGCGGCCATTTTGGCGGCCATCTTGAATTTGTGCACCAATTACAAATTAAATGCCAGAAATGGACTGCTGATGTGCATTACTATGCGAAAAGTGGTATTACATGACATTCTAAGTCAAATAGTTCAAAGGTTAGGTTTTATCATTATGGTTGTGGCCATCTTTGCGGCCATCTCGGCGGCCATCTTGGATTTCTCGGTTAGTTCAATAATTTTCGCTTGCTATCCGCCTGATTTTCATTATAGAGGTGCTAATGATGCGAAATCCACCGTAAAACACTTTATCATTCCAAGCAGGGTATACCTGGGTGGCACCCTGACTATTTATTTTATTAGTTCACTAAACACAGTGTCGAATAACATGGTTTTCCAAGCCTTTTAAGTTAAACCGTGTTATTAGACTACTAACCTTGAACCATAACAGCTACCAATATTATTCGTGCAGATAACATAATATTTATTAGTGTCCACAGCACATCCCGGTCCAACAAACTTCTCCCACCATCCGGGCGAAGGGTTGTCCTGTTAACATAGAGATCATATCAACTATAAGTAGAGAAAACATGCATTACTAGAGAACGAGTAGATTAAAAATATGGTAGGCTCTATCTACCCTCACATATTGACGTTTTAATGTGCATTTTTGAAAAGTTTGTGAAAACACTCACATTTAAAAAAAACGTCTCAATTATTTATAATTCAAGAAACAGGGAGAACAAACACGTATGTAATAATATATGACTAGTTCAAAAAATATGTATGCAATTATGATACGGTCATGACATTTTGTAATAATTAGTTTCTCAAAATAAGAGGTAGCCCTTCCTATCCAGAAATACTTCCCTCCAACTGGAATAATCAATTCAATACAATTTAGAAACACTATGTATAGAGATTTGAAATTACTTTATTATGCAGATAAGCCAATATATAATATATATTTTAAAACAAGCTAAACGGTTACACTCCATGAATGTTTTCAGAATTTTAAAACTAATATGAAAAAAAACGGGTCGTTCTTTAACGAGGTGCTAAATAAAACTGAAACGAAAAACTATTTTCCTCAGCATTTTATTATTGATGTACAGGCTATAAATGTACCAGTTTGGAAAAACTTCTTCAACAGAGTATGCGATTCTGGAGCTACTAGAGAAAATTTAAATTTGAGTGGCTACTGAAAAAAAGACCAGTAAGAATTTTTTTTTTCTAAAGCTTTCGACACATTATATCATACAATTTTAATACAGAAACTAAATCACTATGATCTAGCAGATCCGTCTTCAACTTCACTTCAAAACTATTTAACTAATAGAAAACAATATGTGCAATTTAACGAAATGAACTCAGAACTTATGACTATTCGTACGGGTGTTCCTCAATGCTCTATATTAGGTCCACTTTTATTTCTAATGTATGTTAAGGACATAGCAAATGTTTCAAATTTTGCTGACGATAGTGAGTAAAACATAAAATTAGCTAAATAATGTATTTCGTATGGTATTCCACACTTTGTAAACTGCTGCCCATCCGAAATAAATGAAAACTCTACACATTCGCTTGCAGATTCAATTTTATATTTTAAAAACATATTTTTAAATATGTATAGTGAAAAGTGTAATATGCACCAATGTTTTTCTTGACTTAAAAATAGTTAGATGTTACTGTATACTATAATGTTTTTCAAATAACTACAATATTGCATCTTGCCTACAGCAGAGTTGGCTGGGCTTCTCGAGGTCGCAGACGATCTCGGGATGCCTGGCCTTGCTGTGGGGATGATCCAATTTTAGTTTTTTATCATGTGTATAACACAGTCATCTATAATTGGTATTTTATATGTATTTAATTCTGTGTTTTGGTTACAATACAACACTAATTATATTTTCACTTAATAATAGGCCTATGGTAGGCTTATGTTATCATCGCTTTAATTAAATTTATGACTTTCTGATATTGTGTGTGTACATACTATGGAAACAGTCATTATGTAGCGCTATTTTACTTCTTTATCTATGCTTTATTTGATTGTCTAATTATTCAATTGTGCTAAATTCGCCTAAGTTTAGGTTATTGAATTTCTTGTTTTTTATACATTCTGGGTAGTTCCCACACCAGCGACAATTTAGTTTTAGTGGAAATCTCCCGTTCCCTATTTTTCGTATAAAAATTTGTTTTGTCAACAACAGTACCATGTACAAACAAAACAAATAAATAAGTCTGAGAATCAGATGGTCATGTTGAACTAGTGAGTAAAACTATTAACAGATAATAAACATGTTATGTTATCTGTCTAAAATTAAATAAAAATGCAGCTGGCGGTGCTAGAATTCACATAAAATATAATACAGATTTGTAACTATTATCAACTTATTATTAGTACATTTTACCTGATGACTCTTGGCGTGTGAACCGGCAGATAAACCTGCTGCTATCATTACAGCGTTGTCTTTTCTCTCGTTCAATTCACCCCATGTTTCATAAGCCACTTCTAGTTCCGGCAGTACACAGTTACGGTACTTTAACGAGAACCTATCTTTGTGATGGTATGTCTTAATCCCCGTCTTCAGGTGGTGATATTGTGGCTCCGCTCCTGATGCTAAACTAAAAGGAAAATTAAATATAAGTCATGTACGAACAGAATTTCTACTATAGGCCTAGCCCCCCCCCCCCCTCTGAGTTTGTATTGATTCCCCAGTGACTACACAATTATACTAGTCTGGGAGCCAGACCATACGACACTTTTTTGGGGGGATAAAGTTTTATTTTGCTGATTAATATTTTTGTTCATCGGGGTATGCAGAATGAGATTTAAAGCGGTAATGAGTTGACACCTTGATAAATGAAATCCACGAAATACAATATGACCACAACTGCCATGATTAAAGCTTAATTTGTTTAATAATGGCCTTTTACATGTGTATAATACCACTTTTTGTACCGATGTTTATATGGGAGAATCATTTTGTGCATTATATTATGAATTTAAAATCTTCCGGCCACGAATTAAAAGTCAATTACTGTTGTAGATGATAATGTTCTAAGATACACCTGAAGAAATAACACTCTAATTTTCATGGTGGATGATACTGTTTTGGAGTATATCCGTGCAAAATACAATTCAAATATCAATCAATCATTCACCTCATTCAGCCAGATAGACTAGCGGACCTAACTGTACATACTCATGAAACAAATTTATTGCGATTATTATTCATATTGCATAAATTCTAGGCGTGAAAATTCATATTGTGAGGATATAATCCGAGCTGGAGATGACCTAACCCTGTTTTGTTACATACGGTACACAATGTTTTTGTTTCTTATACAATTTTTGTGTTGAATTTAAATCCGATGACTGCCAGCTTGAAAAGTTTGCAATTTTGTAGATTAAAGATCAAAGGTCAATTTCAAGATCAAATATGATTTTTCAAGAAATTAAGCTAGGAACAAGTGTAATACCTCATTTTCATGTGATTTTGACTGTACAATCCATTTGAAACTATTTTGATTATTCAAGGTCATCTTCAAGGTCAAAGGTCAATGTCAAGGTCAAAGTATATTATTATTTTTTATGTGTTTCAACACCTGGTGTTATATCCTGATATTATCTGTGTAATTTATTTACACTTAAAAGCGCATTCCCAGGCAAATGGCATGTTTTTGTTTTAGCTCTGTTATATATTTTTGAGTGCTTGAATGAGTGAAGGCAACATTCCGATAGATTACAACTTTTATGACAAAATGTCGGTCATTACATTTTTGTCTTTGAATCAACCCGTTTGCTAATAGACTTGTCATATTTGACAGGAATAGGGAATGAGACACAAATTTTATCTTTTTATAATTTAAATTATTAACCCACATTAGGAGAAGTATGTAAGGTCTCAGATGTGTCACATCGTCAAAGAAGTTGCAAGTTTAATTATTTTGTATAAACATATTTTATTAAGCAATTGAAACATATACAAAATAGTAATACGAGGTTTCGTTCGCTGAGTGGTGACATGATGACTGGTTTCGTGCAGGCTGCTGTAGTTGGTGCGGGGGTGGAGGGGGCGCAGCGCTCCGTCTTGTGATTAAAGTCAGTGTAGATCCAATTAAGTGGAAGTCAGGGCAAGAAAAAATGTACTGTGATAGTATGAAACAGTTATAACTGGTTCGCTGAAGACAATGTGGCGTTTAGAACTTAAATATGACAGCAGCGAGTCCATTAACTGAGCATTGCGATAGGTTGCATACGCAGGTAGTAGACAAGATGCTGTCATATGAACAATGTTAAGTATAAGGTAAAGGTATATATCAAAAAACACTTGGAATACACGCTGCTGGCATATACACAGCGCAGCGTAAAATATGATAACTTTTAGGGAGCAGCTCGGACATGAAATTACACTAGCATCATGGCCAGCGTCCCGGTGCTGCAGCAGGCTGCAGACTGAGGTGGTATCCATGCAAGAGCAACTCGAAAATAGTCAAATGTATGCCTGCATATCCACCACCCCGATGATTGCAGCACGCTGCAGACCCAGATACTAGACATGATGCTGTCATATGAACAACATAATATAAGAGTGTAACGTACTAAAATGCAACTAGAAAATGAATATGCTTGCACCATGTCCAGCAACACCATGTTGCAGCGGGCTGCAGACCGAGATACCAGACATGCTGCTGTCTATATAATAAGAAAATATTATAAGCACAGCAAGACAATGGATTGTCATTACCAAATAAATTGTTAGTGCATTTGTTGCACAACAGAATGTTTAATTATGTTACATCGGTGTGAATACAGCATGGCAAGGCAGAAAACTGAAAAACATTTATACAGTGTCACTCACATAAACTTAGTATAGAAAACCGTTGTGTTTCACATATATATTGTTCAACTGCAGCAATTAAAGTTTTGGTCATATTTTCTTGAATGTCACCATAAAGAATATTTTTTAAAGACAAGGGAGCTTCAGTATTTCGAAAATATGCAAGTAAAATGTCTCTGTGAGTTAAATATAATGGACATTCTAAAAAGTAATGTTGAGGCGTTTCTATACATCCACATAAACAATTAGGAGTTTCTGATACATGATTGATATACAGGTGATATTTTAATTCACTGCAGTTCATTCTTAATCTAGACATTATTATATTGACTTTTCTTGAGAATTTATAGAAATGTGGGGTTTTTTTAGGGATTTGATGTTTAATTTTAGATAAAAGTATATTATGATCGTCGATTAATCTGATTGCTTCATCGGTAGTGTTCCAGGTATTCAGGGTGAAAGGGAAAAATGAATTACGGAATGTTTCTGTTCTGGGCCTGTAGTTGGTTAAATTGGCATTATTTCTCAATTGGTAGCGATTGTCAGTCCTGGTTTGTACGGAAGGAGGCAAGTCGTCACAAAGATAGGATGGTGTATGCTTATGAACAATATCGGAAAAGAATAGTAATTGTCTGCGGTTACGTCGAACATTCAATGGTTCCCACCCGAGTTCGTTAATTATTACATCATATGAGGTACCTTTAATAGCACCAGAGACAATTTTACCTGCCCGTTTTTGAACTTTTTCTATTTTAAGAGAATCATTTTCAGTTAAATTTGTTAAAAGTACATCGGCGTATTCCAGGATGGGTCTGATGAAACTGAAGTATAAAGTCTCTAAGGTTTTTCTATTTAATTTAAAGGATAATGAGTACATATTGCATATTCTTTGTTCAGCACGAATACATATATCATTTACATGGATATTCCATTTTAAATCGCTGCTGAAAGTGACACCGAGATGTTTGTGTGTGGAGACGGACTTCAGGTGGCTACCTGAAAATGTTAAAGGATTTGGGGGGTCGGAACTTGGCCTTAAAGAGAGAACCATGTCACAAGTTTTTTCTGCGCTAAACATAACCTGCCATTGTTTAGACCAGGAGTCAATGCGACACAAATCTCTGTTTAACGCCAAGTTACAGGTATGAATATTGTTAGAAAACTTACAGAAAAGGCTGTCATCTGCATATAAACTCAAAGTTGACTCTAAACTGTATTTGATGTCATTAATAAAAATTAAAAATAGCAGAGGACCTAGAACCGACCCTTGGGGTACGCCGGCTTGCAAGCCGCCGTAAGATGAAGTAAACCCGTCAAGTACTACCCTCTGTTTACGTTCAGAAAGATAGCTTGAAAACCAGGAATTAAGTTCACCGGTTATACCTAAATTATTCAGTTTATGTATAACGCCAGCATGCCACACTCGATCAAAAGCTTTCGAAATATCACCGAATACTAGCCTTCCTTTTTGTTTATTGTCTAAAGCTTGAGAGAAAACATGATATAGGTGGACGAGCTGATGGGTGGTGCTATGACCAGGCATAAAACCGGACTGTAAGGTATGTAATAGATTATTATCTCTGATAAAATTAAAAGTGTGTTTGAAAATAGCCTTTTCCATAACTTTGCTTACTGCACTAAGAATTGATATTGGTCGGTAGTTGTTAAGTAGGGAAGCGTCACCTTTTTTATAAAGAGGAGTTACGTTTGCGTTCTTCCAAACAGACGGATATATTTTTTGCTCTAGAGAAATATTAAAAAGGCGTGTGAGAGAAGGATAGATAGAGGAAGCAGTATATTTTAACATTCTGGGGCTTATCCCGTCTGCCCCACTGGCTTTGTTAGGGTCAAGAGATTTTAATATATCACAAATTTCTAGTTCACAGCATTTAATGCTGTTTAATCGAGATTCTGTCTCGTAATGTATTGGAGGGAGAGTGGCGTTAGTAGTGTCTAGATTAGAATTACTTATAAAAAAATTATTAAACATCGTAGCTTTGAGAAAAGGGTCGTTTGTAACATTACCGTTGGGCAGTTGAACTGATGGAATGGAAGAATGTTTACTTTTACTTTTATAAAATACTTTAACAGTTTGCCACCATGATCTTGAAGACCCTGGTGCAAAGTTATTTATTTTGTCAATTTGACGCTGTTCATAGTTTAGTTTGGCCTGTTTAATTTCTTTTACATATAAGTTTAATTACAACGTCATCAGAAAATTACGGCTTTCCTAACGGGCCACAAATTTCAAAACGGGAAGGCTCAACACGGCTCAGACAGAACTTGGCAGATTTAATAAGGATCACGTTGGGGTCACCAATAGTAAGGCTAGTAACTTAAGTCTCTTATTTTATTTCCCGTCTGGGCGACGCTACACAAATAACTTGACATTGATCCATGAATGATGTTCTTGATGCTTTATTAATATTGAACCATAACGCCGTGCACTGACACAGATGGATAGGATGGAATGTGGAACGTGGCGGCATCGGCTTCGTGGCTAGCTCCACGGGAGCAAGACAGACACATCTGTCTACCCCGCTGGCAAGTGGAAGAGTGGAGTGTGCTTGGCCGCGTGGCTAAGCGTCGCCGATATCCGGCAGGGGGCGGCCTCTCGTCAGATTCCGAGCTCTGCCGGACATCGCCGAAACCGAAGCTTATCCCCACAGATTTACACAGAATATTTGCAGGACATCGTGAACATCGCCAGAATACACAGGCAATATTCATGGGATGTTCGTGGCTGGTGTAGTGTCATTAAAGAAGGAATTTTCCTCAGTGTTGACCCTTCAAAGAAAAAACATCAGACCCTTCATTTAGGTCCTCAGAGGGCAGGTTTTATGGTCAATCCCAATGGAGCTTTTGTCGTGGTTGTCTGAAATTTTATGAACATTCCAAAATACACACTTATCAGGTGTATATCTCTTTCAAATGGAGGGTGGAGAAAGATAATATAGATTTACGATGATATAAGCCTTACTGACACAATTTTAAACTTATTTTTCAAGTTTAGGCACCTGGGAATGGGCCTTTGAGGCATGTAAGTAGTCTAGTTGTTGTTAAAATAAACGGGGTCGATGGTTTGGCAAAAGAAAATTACAAGAGACCGCTCGGTAGATGTCCCGACAAGAAGTCTGATTTATTGCCACAATAAAATACCAGAATATGGCATTATAATGCTATTATTATGATATAATTATATGGAATTGTATGATGATATCAGTATGTGGCATTAAAGCAACGTGATATGCATTATTTTGTCAGGATTTGACATGATTTTGCATATAAAATAACAAACCTGACAAAGAAGCAGTGACGTAAATTTGAACTTTTCGATACATACGGAAGAAATAGTAAAAAAGCTGGCAGACAGCTGAGCGCTTTAAGAAGAGTGTCTTTTTATGCTAAAAATGCTAAATTAGCTCTTTTCGGAGCGTTCATCCTCAGCCACTTTCAATACTGCTCAGCCGTCTGGTATCACTCTAGTGCTCCAAATGCTCGATGTATGATAAAGATTCAGGAGAGGGCTCTAAAGTGTGTTTATTCCAACCAAAGCGCCTCATATGAGTCCCTCCTAAATAAAGCTTGCTTACCATCTTTGGAAGTTGGGAGACAAATGCACATCGCAATTCAGACTTTTAAAATGCTTAATGATTTCGCACGATCTACCACCAGGAACTGATTGAAAAGCGTTGTCGCAACCGTAAGTTAAGAAATTCTGAAAATATCCGGAAAATTCCTCTCATGAAGAGGGTGCGACATGGAACAAATTTATTTTGCTTTTTGTGAACTCTTTGCCAGAGGCATGGAGAATAGCCAGATACCTCAAAGCCTTCAGAAATGGCCTGTGAGCATATTTGAGATATGGCATTATAATGTCATGACATAATATCAAAATGCTTATAAATGACATTATAATAACGTGATATGTTATTATAATGACAAGATATAGTATTGCAGTATTAGAGTATGACATTATTTTGTCGGCATACATAATAATATTCTTGATGAGTTTAAACGGATATTATTTCTCTCATTTGACAAAATATGTATAGAACATCTTTTTTTTACGTACTAAATACCTTTTTAATGCAACTTATTTTTATAGATTTAAAATGGCCGCTGTCGTCCATCCTAAATTTTAATTGTTAACATAACCCACCTGGAATCTAATGTAATAACTCATTCTGTGTCCAATTGTAATACATGGAAATGGTTATTTTTGAATTTCAAGATCATCTGGAATGACTGTCAATAACTTCCATGAAAATTATCTATTTTCGCCACCAACCATATTATTTTTTTAAAGGGACCCCTTGGGAAAAGACATTTTTAATTTTGTCAATTTTGAAAATTTAATTTATCTGAAGCTATATCACCTACTGATCTTAACTAAAAATACAAAAAAGTCAAAGAAAACATTTTAAACCACCGAAAAAGTGTGAAAAAGTTATATTTCCATGTCGTATATTGCCATGTAAACAAAACAAGTCAGCAATATACAACACTTTTAACCACATATTCCCACGTCTTGGACGATCAGATCAAAGCAATCGCCGGTAATTGGTGTCTTATAGTCAGGACATGGGAGGACACACCTGCAACACTGATTGTCTCCCCAACGCTGGGACGACGGCATCAATATGTGGCCCAATGCTGTAGGAACATTCAACCGTCCTTTAGCAAGTGTATACAAAATGTTAGTTTGGGTTTTAAGCGAATTCATGGAAATGTTGATAAAAAATATTTTTAAAAATCTAAAAACTCTGAAAAAAAATAAAATCATGATCTGGGAGATACACTACTTCATTACAATGCTAAAAACGACAATTGATGTTATCCCAAGGAGCTGCTTTAAGTTCTAATATAAAATATATTGCTATATCTCAATTTGGACTTCAATGTCATCTCGATATGAAATATAAAATCACCACGATAAACTGATAAATGTCCTCCTGAAATATCGAATGAAGAGGACACAATGCGTAGGAATATATCATTTTAAATCTGTGTTTTATATAATCTTACAATGGTCAAATCGGATGAAAAATGAATGATGTACAGACGATGACGTGAGGATGGGGTGAAGATACAAAACAAAATCACTGTTCTCAGCCAAGTTCAAAAATGTTTTCTCAACAGCTGTTTACAACACACCGAGACTTTAAACTGTGCAATTACTTGTTTACCCCAAGTCAATGATATGAATCATGAGTTCCAATTGTTATTTTATTAGAGTCCCGTCAACTGTAAAACGATATAGATCCCCCTCTGTACGGGATGGTATACATTTGATCTAAGTAAGACTCGCATGGTTGACGTTGCAAAAAGTACTCTGCAACAATCTCCGCACAAAAAAATATTGCATGTATATAAATCAGTGGATTTACACTTTGATATAAAAAAAAATATATTGGTATGCCTGTTAATGGATTCTATTATATGGTTGATAAATAATAATTTTAAAAACCTTATAAGTGTTTTTTTATAACTCAAAGTGATGTATTTCATATATACTCCCTTCAACTCATATGACGTTTTATGACTTCAAATAGCCCTTTACTGATTACAGATGCATGTCCATCAGATTTATCATTTACTAAGAGACATAGACAATTTTGTTTCCAGATGCAAGAATGACTTTCGTTTCTAATAGCCCTTACATATTAGCATATTACCAGGGGTCAAATACATTAAAACAGCTCTGTTTTTTTACCCAAAAATGACCAAAAAATGAAGCCAAAAAGAAAAAAATGTTGACAATCGTTTGCTAACAGAGTACATATACTGAACAGTTTCAGCGATTTTGCCAGAAATTAACATTCCAATCTGAATCTCGACAAAATATACAGACGATAATTACCAAAATATGGGTCATATACAAACAATTCGATGCCACCGCCTAAAAACATAGTTTTCATTGCTATACCTAATCAAACGTCATATAATTGCAATAGAAAACACTTTTTTTTAATTGACCACACTGATTCAAAATATGATGCCAATTTGACAATAATAATACATTTTGTTATATAGTGCATAATAATTACAATAAAAAAGCCAACGATGTAAAATATAAGTACAAGTATTAACTAAAAGAACTATAAGATAAGCAAACGGTGTTAATTTGAGTGCGGTATTGGAAAATATAGCACTCGTCCAAGAAATAAGGTGTGAGCCTGTAGACGAACACCTTATTCCTTGGACATGTGCTGTATTTTCCAATACCACACGAAAATGAATACCGTTTGTATTTTCTCACACGATTCTCCAAAGCTTTCAACGGCGCAAATAAGTTTACAGTTGACCGGCATGACAGACGACCATAAGATCCTCCGACGCTCAGTTAATAGCATACCCCGCTCACCTGCTATGCAGCATGCATACAACATGTATACATGTAGTACAGCGGAGTGCGGTATTGGCTGATCCCGATATACGTCTCATAGTGGAAACACCACCAGTGAATGTGAAAAGAAATATACATGTACTATACATTATACATGCATGTTTGAAGGACCAACATTAGATACAAAATAACAACTTATACGAGTAGGAAGTTATTTGCATGGGACGGGGTTAACCTGAACGGACATGTGGGCTATGAGAACCGCTTAGTGGCGCGCTGTATTCGCGCCGAAGGCAGAAACGCTTTGTAGATTATTGGCGTGAGGCAATCACCTGTAATTAATCGTTGTGTATATAACCGCACATCATATCTCGGTTGATTTACAGCTGCAGGCAAGCATAAAACTACACATGTTTGTTTATCTGGTCTAAACCAGTTCGCTTTTTTGTTCATCTTGTAATTGGGTAATCTGCCATGTTCAACCGTGATATGAACGATCTCGTTTGTGGTCGCTGATTTAATAACGATATTTGTGTTCATAGCAACACCAATAATTTATAATTTTATTATAGGCAATTTTAATCAATAACATTTGTTTCATAATGCATTACTCTTAGATTAAATAGTTAGTGTAGTGATCTGCCAATCCTGTTGTAAAATATTCCGATTTGATATAAACGAGAATTACAGCATGTTAATCCATAGGAAAGAAGGGTTGTTTGTTCCGGCTGTGTTGTATTGTGTGGCTCATGTACAGAGCACTTATACTGCGTGTCAAAATATCTGGATATCCCGTTTCTGGTGAAGTATCCCTTACTGACGGCATACGTGCCAGGCGTGAAAAACATATTAGTCTTCCAAATAGGTTTAGTTTGGTTATAGCGGTTTTAATAAATATCCATGTATATAACTAATTGATTTAAAGCCAGGTCAGACAGTGGATACATTTAGCACAAGCCGTATGTGTTATTAATCCCCAGGCAGACAACTAATAGCCACGGCTTATATTATTTATTGACTGAGTCATCTGTTTTCTCGCTCCAATATGCAAGGTGTTAAATTATATCACGGGTACCCAATGAGCCCAATGAATGTTAAGAAGCTTACATAACTACATTTATCTGAATTCTACAGGGACGAAAACAAACCCTCTCTGGACTGGTTGATCTGAAAGAAATACAATTATAACTTCTTATAACCATGCAAATTAGAACACCTAGCTTACCGGAAGTAGAAACTGTAATTGTATATAAATATGATGGTATAGCAGACTATTTACTGGGAGTAACATTTGGCATCTCAAATGACAAGGATATCATAAGTAGGAATATAGAGACTATCGAGACGTTGTAACAATGATATATGTGTCAGTGACTGGGGTAATAAATCCACAGAATAATCAATAACATACAAGTATGTTGTCAGACGGCAAGAAATTAAACTAAATGACATTTGCGTGTCATGTCATGCTCAGTTGGCGTGATAGTTTGTAGGCCACAGATACTATATGATGTACGAGACAACAATAAAGTTCAGTATTCATTTTGATCCGAAAAAGAGTGTTGTTATATTTTCATACCGCAAAATGGAATGAATCGGGCTTTAGGCCACCTTTTCGTGCACATATAGGCTAAACTGGGCCAGGGGAACCTCCTGAGGATGGTGAGA
Source organism: Flabesymbios commensalis (assembly GCA_964017125.1). Taxonomy (NCBI): domain Eukaryota; kingdom Metazoa; phylum Annelida; class Polychaeta; order Terebellida; family Flabelligeridae; genus Flabesymbios; species Flabesymbios commensalis. The sequence continues at coordinate 16,723,527 of OZ024905.1, forward strand.
TGAATGAGATGACACTGTCCTCCAGACACAGGATACGATATTCGAGCTCTGGCGGTCTGAGGCCGAGCACGCTACCTCTCGGTCACGGAGGCTCCTCACAATACTGAATCTTTACGAGTGAGCGGGGAAGAAACATTTTGTTTCTTTGAGACTTGAAGGCCAGAGTGGGGTTCAAACCCGCGATCTCTGACTTTCCATACAGGCAGCTTTAACTACTCTCACGGCACGCAGCCTCCCCACGAGTTTGGGGGACCTGGACAAGCCCAGAATGAAGTTTTACAAAGGGCCGAGAAGTTTACACTGTGTTGCTATGTCTTTATACTGTCACCTTATTATTTCACTCTGAGTCTATTGGAAGAGCGAATAATTGGTAGGGGGGGGGGTTATCTTGGAGTTATCTTTATTGCATTAAAATATATGACATTGGGTAGGGGCCCTTGTGTAATGACTACACTAAATGCCTCTCATACCGGAGCTTGTGGGTGCCCCCCTCCCCCCCGCTCTGGTATTTTGATTCAAAGAAAACAGGATGTTTTTTGCCCACGAATCGTGTGAGATATGTTAACGCTTCAGAAATGGTTTGATTTGACTTATTTCCTGTGCGCTTGTACAAATTCCGTATTTTTGGGAGCCTCTGTCATCGTGCTCAGTCTCAGACTGTGTCTGAAGGGCATTGCCTTTTGAATCAAATCATTATTTTTAGAAGAATCTCCTGGCCCAGTTTAGAACGGGGATCTGAAGTTTTAGCTTTATTCATTCATGACAAATATCTCCACTTTGTTCCCTAATCGTGAAAAAGTTTGAATAACAAAACAAATCGGGTTGTAAAAAAAATTAACAGATGTACAATATAGAATAAATCTGCAACTGCCCAACTCTTGTCTTTATAAGCCATGATAATCATCTCACATGTACACCCTCATCGGCAAGCACCAATATCATGAAAAGTCAAATAAAAACCTTCATACGCGTATGCATGGTGATGTAGTTGGTCTGTATGCATCTCACACTTTTCATGAAAATAGGTCCGGACTGTTTTCTATGTAAGTGACCACCACGAAGAAGCGTCTGGAAGATTTTTTTCAGAAAAAGCACAATTAATATTTTCTATAATTTGTTGCTATACCTGAACAGTAGCCTAATAGGTACTCTCTCTGACAATGACCATGAATTGGTGGCTATACACAAAAAAACAGGTGATGGGAGACTAAGCTAGCTGTCGCATCACCTTCCCAGCTGTATAGTCTTGGGAACTATCCACATGGCAATTTTGTAAAACAAATTCTGGAGCAGCGGAGTCTTCCAATAAAAATATAAAACATCAGAAGGTCATCTCATTGGCGAATCGTCCAGTTAACACCACGAGTGGCACCTCAGCCAGTGGGTAGAATAATCTCACCCCCCCCCTCCCCACCAGGGATGGTGGTAATGGCCATTGCTCAAGGTGTTAGAACAACGCATTTTACGGTCATGACCAATGACCATAGCATACATTAACAAATGGATTTGTTTTTAAATTATAGCTAAAGATTTCACTTATAATATATCAGGGGTTCGTAAGTGGAAAGTCAAAATAATGTGTAAAATAGTTAATTGTTAAAGTTTTAAAATTGCGATATGGTCAGGGATTGAGACGTCCTTCAGTGGTCATTTACTAGCATGTGTAATTAGTATATGCCCTTATGTATTTTCGTGCAAAATGTTTGTTAAAAGTGATATTTTTGTTTTTTCCCATTTGGAACATAGTAGTGATGAGAATAAAAAGGGATTGCATTTTTTTCTAACTATTTAAATCTATGAAAATCCAAAATGGCCGCCATGTTCCAAGATTCATCTATTTCACCATAACTTTTGAAATAATGAACACAAAAACATGTGTAATATATCGATTTGTATAGTTTTGTGTTGTATTGTGTGGCTCATGTACAGAGCACTTATACTGCGTGTCAAAATATCTGGATATCCCGTTTCTGGTGAAGTATCCCTTACTGACGGCATACGTGCCAGGCGTGAAAAACATATTAGTCTTCCAAATAGGTTTAGTTTGGTTATAGCGGTTTTAATAAATATCCATGTATATAACTAATTGATTTAAAGCCAGGTCAGACAGTGGATACATTTAGCACAAGCCGTATGTGTTATTAATCCCCAGGCAGACAACTAATAGCCACGGCTTATATTATTTATTGACTGAGTCATCTGTTTTCTCGCTCCAATATGCAAGGTGTTAAATTATATCACGGGTACCCAATGAGCCCAATGAATGTTAAGAAGCTTACATAACTACATTTATCTGAATTCTACAGGGACGAAAACAAACCCTCTCTGGACTGGTTGATCTGAAAGAAATACAATTATAACTTCTTATAACCATGCAAATTAGAACACCTAGCTTACCGGAAGTAGAAACTGTAATTGTATATAAATATGATGGTATATCAGACTATTTACTGGGAGTAACATTTGGCATCTCAAATGACAAGGATATCATAAGTAGGAATATAGAGACTATCGAGTCGTTGTAACAATGATATATGTGTCAGTGACTGGGGTAATAAATCCACAGAATAATCAATAACATACAAGTATGTTGTCAGACGGCAAGAAATTAAACTAAATGACATTTGCGTGTCATGTCATGCTCAGTTGGCGTGATAGTTTGTAGGCCACAGATACTATATAATGTACGAGACAACAATAAAGTTCAGTATTCATTTTGATCCGAAAAAGAGTGTTGTTATATTTTCATACCGCAAAATGGAATGAATCGGGCTTTAGGCCACCTTTTTGTGCACATATAGGCTAAACTGGGCCAGGGGAACCTCCTGAGGATGGTGAGATGAATGAGATGACACTGTCCTCCAGACACAGGATACGATATTCGAGCTCTGGCGGTCTGAGGCCGAGCACGCTACCTCTCGGTCACGGAGGCTCCTCACAATACTGAATCTTTACGAGTGAGCGGGGAAGAAACATTTTGTTTCTTTGAGACTTGAAGGCCAGAGTGGGGTTCAAACCCGCGATCTCTGACTTTCCATACAGGCAGCTTTAACTACTCTCACGGCACGCAGCCTCCCCACGAGTTTGGGGAACCTGGACAAGCCCAGAATGAAGTTTTACAAAGGGCCGAGAAGTTTACACTGTGTTGCTATGTCTTTATACTGTCACCTTATTATTTCACTCTGAGTCTTTTGGAAGAGCGAATAATTGGTAGGGGGGGGGGGGTTATCTTGGAGTTATCTTTATTGCATTAAAATATATGACATTGGGTAGGGGCCCTTGTGTAATGACTACACTAAATGCCTCTCATACCGGAGCTTGTGGGTGCCCCCCTCCCCCCTCGCTCTGGTATTTTGATTCAAAGAAAACAGGATGTTTTTTGCCCACGAATCGTGTGAGATATGTTAACGCTTCAGAAATGGTTTGATTTGACTTATTTCCTGTGCGCTTGTACAAATTCCGTATTTTTGGGAGCCTCTGTCATCGTGCTCAGTCTCAGACTGTGTCTGAAGGGCATTGCCTTTTGAATCAAATCATTATTTTTAGAAGAATCTCCTGGCCCAGTTTAGAACGGGGATCTGAAGTTTTAGCTTTATTCATTCATGACAAATATCTCCACTTTGTTCCCTAATCGTGAAAAAGTTTGAATAACAAAACGAATCGGGTTGTAAAAAAAATTAACAGATGTACAATATAGAATAAATCTGCAACTGCCCAACTCTTGTCTTTATAAGCCATGATAATCATCTCACATGTACACCCTCATCGGCAAGCACCAATATCATGAAAAGTCAAATAAAAACCTTCATACGCGTATGCATGGTGATGTAGTTGGTCTGTATGCATCTCACACTTTTCATGAAAATAGGTCCGGACTGTTTTCTATGTAAGTGACCACCACGAAGAAGCGTCTGGAAGATTTTTTTCAGAAAAAGCACAATTAATATTTTCTATAATTTGTTGCTATACCTGAACAGTAGCCTAATAGGTACTCTCTCTGACAATGACCATGAATTGGTGGCTATACACAAAAAAACAGGTGATGGGAGACTAAGCTAGCTGTCGCATCACCTTCCCAGCTGTATAGTCTTGGGAACTATCCACATGGCAATTTTGTAAAACAAATTCTGGAGCAGCGGAGTCTTCCAATAAAAATATAAAACATCAGAAGGTCATCTCATTGGCGAATCGTCCAGTTAACACCACGAGTGGCACCTCAGCCAGTGGGTAGAATAATCTCCCCCCCCCCCTCCCCACCAGGGATGGTGGTAATGGCCATTGCTCAAGGTGTTAGAACAACGCATTTTACGGTCATGACCAATGACCATAGCATACAATAACAAATGGATTTGTTTTTAAATTATAGCTAAAGATTTCACTTATAATATATCAGGGGTTCGTAAGTGGAAAGTCAAAATAATGTGTAAAATAGTTAATTGTTAAAGTTTTAAAATTGCGATATGGTCAGGGATTGAGACGTCCTTCAGTGGTCATTTACTAGCATGTGTTATTAGTATATGCCCTTATGTATTTTCGTGCAAAATGTTTGTTAAAAGTGATATTTTTGTTTTTTCCCATTTGGAACATAGTAGTGATGAGAATAAAAAGGGATTGCATTTTTTTCTAACTATTTAAATCTATGAAAATCCAAAATGGCCGCCATGTTCCAAGATTCATCTATTTCACCATAACTTTTGAAATAATGAACACAAAAACATGTGTAATATATCGATTTGTATAGTTTTGTGTTGTATTGTGTGGCTCATGTACAGAGCACTTATACTGCGTGTCAAAATATCTGGATATCCCGTTTCTGGTGAAGTATCCCTTACTGACGGCATACGTGCCAGGCGTGAAAAACATATTAGTCTTCCAAATAGGTTTAGTTTGGTTATAGCGGTTTTATTAAATATCCATGTATATAACTAATTGATTTAAAGCCAGGTCAGACAGTGGATACATTTAGCACAAGCCGTATGTGTTATTAATCCCCAGGCAGACAACTAATAGCCACGGCTTATATTATTTATTGACTGAGTCATCTGTTTTCTCGCTCTAATATGCAAGGTGTTAAATTATATCACGGGTAGCCAATGAGCCCAATGAATGTTAAGAAGCTTACATAACTACATTTATCTGAATTCTACAGGGACGAAAACAAACCCTCTCTGGACTGGTTGATCTGAAAGAAATACAATTATAACTTCTTATAACCATGCAAATTAGAACACCTAGCTTACCGGAAGTAGAAACTGTAATTGTATATAAATATGATGGTATATCAGACTATTTACTGGGAGTAACATTTGGCATCTCAAATGACAAGGATATCATAAGTAGGAATATAGAGACTATCGAGACGTTGTAACAATGATATATGTGTCAGTGACTGGGGTAATAAATCCACAGAATAATCAATAACATACAAGTATGTTGTCAGACGGCAAGAAATTAAACTAAATGACATTTGCGTGTCATGTCATGCTCAGTTGGCGTGATAGTTTGTAGGCCACATATACTACATGATGTACGAGACAACAATAAAGTGCAGTATTCATTTTGATCCGAAAAAGAGTGTTGTTATATTTTCATACCGCAAAATGGAATGAATCGGGCTTTAGGCCACCTTTTCGTGCACATATAGGCTAAACTGGGCCAGGGGAACCTCCTGAGGATGGTGAGATGAATGAGATGACACTGTCCTCCAGACACAGGATACGATATTCGAGCTCTGGCGGTCTGAGGCCGAGCACGCTACCTCTCGGTCACGGAGGCTCCTCACAATACTGAATCTTTACGAGTGAGCGGGGAAGAAACATTTTGTTTCTTTGAGACTTGAAGGCCAGAGTGGGGTTCAAACCCGCGATCTCTGACTTTCCATACAGGCAGCTTTAACTACTCTCACGGCACGCAGCCTCCCCATGAGTTTGGGGGACCTGGACAAGCCCAGAATGAAGTTTTACAAAGGGCCGAGAAGTTTACACTGTGTTGCTATGTCTTTATACTGTCACCTTATTATTTCACTCTGAGTCTTTTGGAAGAGCGAATAATTGGTAGGGGGGGGGGGGGGTATCTTGGAGTTATCTTTATTGCATTAAAATATATGACATTGGGTAGGGGCCCTTGTGTAATGACTACACTAAATGCCTCTCATACCGGAGCTTGTGGGTGCCCCCCTCCCCCCTCGCTCTGGTATTTTGATTCAAAGAAAACAGGATGTTTTTTGCCCACGAATCGTGTGAGATATGTTAACGCTTCAGAAATGGTTTGATTTGACTTATTTCCTGTGCGCTTGTACAAATTCTGTATTTTTGGGAGCCTCTGTCATCGTGCTCAGTCTCAGACTGTGTCTGAAGGGCATTGCCTTTTGAATCAAATCATTATTTTTAGAAGAATCTCCTGGCCCAGTTTAGAACGGGGATCTGAAGTCTTAGCTTTATTCATTCATGACAAATATCTCCACTTTGTTCCCTAATCGTGAAAAAGTTTGAATAACAAAACGAATCGGGTTGTAAAAAAAATTAACAGATGTACAATATAGAATAAATCTGCAACTGCCCAACTCTTGTCTTTATAAGCCATGATAATCATCTCACATGTACACCCTCATCGGCAAGCACCAATATCATGAAAAGTCAAATAAAAACCTTCATACGCGTATGCATGGTGTTGTAGTTGGTCTGTATGCATCTCACACTTTTCATGAAAATAGGTCCGGACTGTTTTCTATGTAAGTGACCACCACGAAGAAGCGTCTGGAAGATTTTTTTCAGAAAAAGCACAATTAATATTTTCTATAATTTGTTGCTATACCTGAACAGTAGCCTAATAGGTACTCTCTCTGACAATGACCATGAATTGGTGGCTATACACAAAAAAACAGGTGATGGGAGACTAAGCTAGCTGTCGCATCACCTTCCCAGCTGTATAGTCTTGGGAACTATCCACATGGCAATTTTGTAAAACAAATTCTGGAGCAGCGGAGTCTTCCAATAAAAATATAAAACATCAGAAGGTCATCTCATTGGCGAATCGTCCAGTTAACACCACGAGTGGCACCTCAGCCAGTGGGTAGAATAATCTTCCCCCCCCCCCTCCCCACCAGGGATGGTGGTAATGGCCATTGCTCAAGGTGTTAGAACAACGCATTTTACGGTCATGACCAATGACCATAGCATACAATAACAAATGGATTTGTTTTTAAATTATAGCTAAAGATTTCACTTATAATATATCAGGGGTTCGTAAGTGGAAAGTCAAAATAATGCGTAAAATAGTTAATTGTTAAAGTTTTAAAATTGCGATATGGTCAGGGATTGAGACGTCCTTCAGTGGTCATTTACTAGCATGTGTAATTAGTATATGCCCTTATGTATTTTCGTGCAAAATGTTTGTTAAAAGTGATATTTTTGTTTTTTCCCATTTGGAACATAGTAGTGATGAGAATAAAAAGGGATTGCATTTTTTTCTAACTATTTAAATCTATGAAAATCCAAAATGGCCGCCATGTTCCAAGATTCATCTATTTCACCATAACTTTTGAAATAATGAACACAAAAACATGTGTAATATATCGATTTGTATAGTTTTTAAGGCGATAATACTGATAACACCATTATATTTTAGAAATAAACAGCTTAAACTCGATTTTTCTTGATTTCAACAAAAACAAATATAAAAACATGACATAAGATATATGCTACGTGTCCTAGAGGTTGAGTGCTAGGCCTTGAACGAAATTTAGGATACTGTGTGGAGGGCAGTGCCATCTGATACATCTCACCATGTTCAGGAGGTTATTCCCCGGCGAATACCGGTCAACTCGTACCCATGTCAACTCGTACCCATGTCAACTCGTACCCATGTCAACTCGTACCCATGTCAACTCGTACCACCAATAGATGTCAACTCGTACCACAAGTGATGTCAACTCGTACCACCATTAGATGTCAACTCGTACCCAAAAAGGCAAGTATCAGATGATGGTACGAGTTGACATCTATTACCACACAATAGATGTCAACTCGTACCCATCATACTCGTACCCATGTCAACTCGTAACACTAATAGATGTCAACTCGTACCACAAGTGATGTCAACTCGGACTCAACAAGGTGAGTACCAGATGATGGTACGAATTGACTTCTCTTAGGTAGGGGGTGGGGCACTAGGTGAAAATTTGGGTCCGGTGTGCAGACAAGATAGTCAAACCCTTGGTCTTGAATATACATTCATGGCCAAAAATATACCTTTGAATATACACATTTTGTCGAAAATAACTAGGCCCTATACAGTTTCGAGCGAAAACATATCATTTATTAGGCCTACACAGATTTGGACGAAAACACATCCTTTCTGAATAGACACAATGCTCAGGATAGCCTAAAAGTTTTAACAAAAAATCTGTCACTGTCTATAAACAGGAAAACCCTGCTTTTTGCTTTTTGTACAGCACCCTCATCTAGGCGTAATGTTCGCGACACAAAGCTGCCTTAGAATAAACACATGATACAGCCGGGTTATTTTATTGACCCTTGAATATGAAGTACATGTGATTTTTATACCCTCAGATGTACAAATATTGCCACCTCTTGAAAATACAGAAATCGATACAGCTCTAATACACCATGTTCACGTGAAGTTATCCTGGTCCAGCTTAGTCATAATTTATATGTGCAAAAAATTGTCCGAATACCCCAGTCATTCATTCACTTATTTACCCATTTATTTTCACCCTCCCCCCCTCCTATGATATATATTATCAACAAATTTCTGAATTATTATTAAATTAATCACCATTTTTTAAATATACATAAACATTATCTTCAATGCAAGGAAATACCAAAGGCAGTTACAAAAATTACATTCTTGCACAAAGTAAACTTCAGTTTGTTTTAATGACAATATATAACGATAATGTAGAAGTTTAAAAAGTCTGTGATTCAAACGTCAGTATCACATTTTTGAACCTCCGCTCGAGTCGTGACCTCAAACATGTCGAGCATGAAGTTATATAATGATGTTATTAGGAATGCTGCCACAAAAAAAAAACAAGTAAACGTGGTAAAGGTTACAATTTTTTTTAAATTTTAGCAGTCAAATAATGCAATATGACAAAACTTATAAAACTTACCACTCCGAAAAACATGTAACTTGATTTACTTTATGTTACTAGCACCATATTATATGTGCATAGATCCATGCAATGATTGTTTAATAAGTGTTTCATGATTATAACCTCATCTGCCTGATTCACCTACTTCATTTATCTGATATAGCAATACCAGTTAGAATGTTTAATACATTGCTGATTATTTTAATATATTATCGGAACTATCATTTCTCTAAATATCTATCGAAAAAGAAGATAATTAAAAACAAAGTATGTTTAAAGTGTTTCTGAGAGTGGTTCTCCCGATCACCTCTTAAAAAGAAGCTCCGACACTGTGCGTACTTTGGATTCACGTTTCACACATGTGTTGCCAATACATATTATAACTGCATCTATATATCTATCTTGTATTATGTGTTAGTGTGATATTAAGGTACCATTGAATTAAATGTATCGATAATAATTTTCATAAAGTTATTGACAAAATCTGTAATTACACAATATAGTTTACAATATAAATTTAAGGATAATGGCCTTACACAATCATGGTAATAGCTATAACATTTTTTTAAAAACTAACGATTAGATAATAATTTTCTTTTATTTCAGATTAATTTCACTTTCATTTCAGATTAACTCATTCAAATTGTATAATGTACCGTACATTTATTTATTATGAATAATATTCTGTAATAAAATAATACGTATCGTAGTAGGGCAATAACTCTAACGCTAAGTAACTCGAGGCCAGACCAGTTAAGGTCATCTTAACTTCAAACACACTAAAATGTTGAGTCATCTTAACATCAAACTCACAAAAATGTTGATTACGTGCCACAAGGATACATTAGGCCTGCTCCTAACTTACATTCCAGGAATTTCACAACAGCAATGCAATATCCAGACGGTACTGCCGCCTTTTGCCATCACATTATGAGAAATGTTAGTTTCAAAAATTGGAAGAGAAATATAGGCCGAGCTACAATAATGAATTGAATGCTATAAATGAATGAACTATCTTTTCGGAGGATAGTTTAGACTTGCATGACAACTAAATGCCAGAATTGCGTAATTGCTTTGGGATGGTTGTCAAAAAAACCAGTATGGTATGACCTTGTTGTTGACATTTTGCAAATAATCTATATATAGCACCGAGTTATTAATATCTATAAGCATCTGTGTAAATATCTAAATATGAAAAATAGTTCAGTTATCCTTCCACTTGCATTTCTAATTTAGTATGTAACATGTCATCATTTAACATTTTGGTTTCCAGAAGTGTTAGTTGCGCAGTTGACGACTTGCAATTCAGAATGATAATTATGCGGAGAATATACCAGATTGGAATTAATTTATTAAGATTTTCTTTGATTGACATATTGAAATGACATTATAAAGCCCCCATCAGGAAGGGGACACTCAGTGTATCTTAACAATTACACCCTCTTGATAGATTGGATCATACTCTAACCTATCAAGCAGTTGGTTATATTTATGGGGTAACGCTTAGGCTTACTACACACGCATAATGAATATATGTGCCGGTATGTAATTTACTTGGGAATATATATAATAAAGCGTATCGTAGCATTTTAGGCATTATAATGATGTTGAATGATGGTAGAATTTGTTTTATTGTATCCTGATAAAAAATATTATGGTTTGTTGCTCAAAATATAACTTCAGTGATTTTATGGCAGCCATTTTAAATTTCATGTTTTACAAAAAACCCACAAGGATGAGAGCTCCACATCCGCCCAGATATCACCATAGGGGGACCAGCCAAGCAAAATAAAAACAGAAAAAAAACTATCAGCCAAAACAATGTTAATCGCAGTTTCACTGCGATATCCGGTTGTTTTTGCTTATATTTGCATAAATATAGACTTTTACTAAAAACAAATGACCGAATTTGCTTTCTCATACCTGAAAATATAAGAATAGGCATATTATTTATGTCTCTAGCGTATGTAGTTGCAAAATTATTCGCAAAAATGTTTATTTTATATACGTTGGCGGCCATTTCGAATTTCGCCATTTTGGACCATTTTCTCGACTTTTAAAAAAATGCAATCCTTTTTTTTCTTATCTTCATGATATTTTGAGTCAGAATCAAGTGAAAAATCAATTTGAACAGACAAAATGCACGAAAGTGTTATATATGTGACATATGAGCCTACAGTAAATTATCATCCATAAAATTAGTATAAAAAAACGATAAAAATTAAGACGTTGGCTGATGGTTCCATCCAGAATATAAATGATTGTGTCGCTTTAACACAATGTTTTCTGTGTTTCACAAACTTCAAAGTCATCCCTCAGCGAATCATGCACTCAGTCGCACACACTACAGTTGGTGACAGATATTCAACGAAAAAATCTGGAGCCGCAAGCCAGCTTTATTAAATATGGCAGCATGATTTAAAGGTGATATATCACCCCTTATATAGTATGAATAAATTTGTGACAAATAAATCAAAGTTGCCACAAGATGGGGCACAAGTGCTTCCTTATATGGTGTGATTGGTTATCATGTGACCCTCAGAGAGGGTCACATGATAGCCAATCACCTCCATATATGGGGTGATTGGCTATCATGTGACACTACGAGAGGGTCACATGATAGCCAATCACCACATATATGGACATAATTATTCAAACCATATAAGGGGTGATAGATCAACTTTAAAGTCTAGCTCAGAATCAGGTTCTCGCCTGGGAATCAATCATGGATATAGCGTGTTGCCCTTCCTCATTTACCTCACAACTCTCATCATAACAAGCTTAGCATGTTTTACGATGATTTAGTATTTTCTAAGGCTGATTCTTTTGCCAATTTCATACGGTCTGGCATATCGTATGAATAAATAGACGAGAATGTGCAATGCGAAATCCAATTACTTTTTTGAGAATTGTTATACTAGTACGTTGATCAAAGTTTGCATTCATGGTCGTCGCACTGTGAATAATAATGGAACAAGAGCACAAATAGATCTGTATTCACTGCAATTGCAATAATCGATCTAGATGATGCAATGTTGCAAGAGGACATAGCAATGGTCACATCGGCATCACCAGAAGAATGCTCTACACGAATACGTGTTTGGTGTAAAATTAAAAGAATACACAGTAGATGTCAGAGAGACGTAAAGCAGTGAACCCTGCATGGAACTAATAGCTATACACAACAGATTAAGTCGACAACAAGAGTTCAATAAAGTTTCAGAGACCTCAAATAATTACTGCGTCCGGATATTGTAAGAGATATGGCATTCTAAGGAGCGCTTGTGTAGCCGGGTGTGTGTATGACAGACTGGAGTGATTACTACTCTGGCCAACGAGTTGACTCTTTGGCTAGACGCGTAGCGCTCAGGCATCACGATGCCAGGGTTGGTGGTTCGATCCCCGGGCCCGGCAGTTTCAACACTGTTACACTTGGATATATAATGTTCAATTTGCAGAGCCTTAAGACGTGATGAATGTACGTATACTTTGGACTGTAGCTGTGACAAATTAAATCATATATAATACTAGAGCATCGTCAATGATAATGGTCAGCTCAGACGATTTGACCACGACATTAGAACATCAGGTACATTTTCCTGTTCTTAATCCTGTTATTATTGGAAGGTGATCAACCCTAAATCTCACCTATTGGTGATGATGTACAACGTTTCAAACGCATGGAAACGTTGTACATTTTCAAAGTCGCAAATATGATTTGTAGTCCATGCACTAGTAGATGTGCGAGGAACAACCTTTTCGCCTAACAATTTGATCAACATTGACCTCTGCATAGATTTGATATATGGCTTCTGCAAACCAGAGCTGGTCATCAGCCCACCTATTTCTCTAACTCCCCTAAAACACTTACATGTCGGGCCAGTTAGAGTTATATCAATAATATGTGCTTTTATCCTGATAAGGGAATTGAGAATACAGTATCTGCATGCTACCAGATCAAAATATGTAACATTCCGCTTTCATTTCTTGATGTGGTGAGCCTCAGAGACTCAGAGGTAGCGTGCTCGGTCTCAGATCGCCAGGGCTGAATTTCGAGTCCCGTGTCTGGAGGGCAGTGTCACTAGATTCATCTCATCATTCCCAGAAGGTTCTCCTAGCCCAGTTTAGCCTATATGTGCACACAGGTTGGCATAAAACCCTATTCATTTATTTCCCTTTCTAGATATCGCGATTGAATGGCTCTAGCTGGTGTAAATAATATATCCGTAAGACGATTTAGGATATTTTGACACAAAAACATGCACATGTATTTGTTTCATATCCTCAATGTTAATGTTTACCCTAGAAACTGGACATTTTGTGATTATATAATGTACTATTCTATAGCTATCAAGTGTTTATTCCATGGTCAGTATTGTCTGCTTGTCACGTGACAAATACATATGCCAATATCACCAATCACATCAACACCTAAAACAAAAACTGGCTCATTTGTTTACATTTATCACTATATTTACATGATTTTGTGTAAGATTTGCTGCAACCAAATGTGGTAATCATGTAGTATACTACAAGAACGGAACAAGTATAATTGCTATGGTCATGCAGATTACCTAGCTTTTGATGGATCAACGTAATATTTTACACACGCATATTTCTTGACCTAGAAACCAATGTGCATTTAAAATTTAATTACTCTAATTGATTTTTCCTAATTAGCTTTATTGATTCCCCCTAATTAGGGCCGATATTTTTTTTTATTTCAAAAACACCGGCTGGTCTACGTCATAATTACCATAAAGGCGACAAGCTAAAAAGCTCTAGAGCGAACATATAGCGAGAGATAAGTTATCTAACATCCACTAAGTCACGATGATCATATTATTGTTCTTTTGTCAAAGTGAGACATATTAGTACTGGTGGGAGAAATCATCTTGGGCATGTTGACTGCATTATTGGTAATGTGCATATCTTATGTCTAAAACGTAATAAATAGCGACCATATTGGATTTTTATCTCAACTAATGTAACCTTTGTTGTGCTAATTAAAACATATCGTTGGTGAAGAGTCAAAATGACCAATCTACCTAGTACTAAGCAAAGGACATTGGTCGTTTTGACTCTTAGCCATCGATATGTATTATCTGATAACAAAAATACAAGTTTAGACACCAAAAAGTTATTTCTAGCATTATTTAAAGTAAAGATGATGCCGTTTCTCCATGTCATCTCGGCGGCCATTTTGAAAAATGTTAATTTAGGCCATTTCACCAGGGACATTTTTGGCAATTTTTCCCCCCTGTAAAATACACATCCCCCTGATTCCCAATTCGTCCCCCAAAAGTTTTGAAGTAACTTTGTTGAGCTTTTGATATTTAATGACTGGACTAAAGTTGCACCAATTCATTGGAAAATTTAAATTTTGTTTGCAACGCTTTTCACGCAAAAAAAAATGTAAAAATACATAGGCCTTTGCAGGACACACAACCATAATTTTTTTGGTTTCTGGCTTGGACCCACGTATCTGTTCATCAGGTAACTGCATTTTATTCTGTTAGTTTAATTATGGTTATTAAATTATCTTCATTTAATTAATTATGTTAATAATTTGGTTAACTTCAAATAATTCTGTTAACAGCCTGGGTCCTCATATTGGTGACTTGAAGTTCCGGGAACTTTGGTACGTGGGAACTTCGTAACCTGAAGTCCCGATAATGTGGGAATTTCGCCGAAATTTCGGAACGTGAGAACTTCGGAACTTGATTTTCCAGGAACGTTGGAACTTCGGAACGTGTGAAGAAAATTTTGAAAACTTCGGAACTCGGTAACTTCGATCGAACTCACTCTGGGGTTTCCCCGCACTTTAGAGCGCTTCGACAAATTATTGTATAGTCATGTAAAAGAAAAGCCGTAAGGGTGACTATAATAATGCATTTTTGATATAATTTATAATGTTTGTTTGGTTTTGTTGATCAATAAATATCGGATAATATCGGATAAAAGGCAGAAGTTGCCGTGAACCGCGTGCCTCGGAAAAAAAACAATTCACAATAACACGCTGCGATTGCCGGTCCAACGCTGGGTGAATTATGAGTCAATGTTGCAGACATTATCGCAGCATTGACCCATGGGATCTCTCCTACATAACTAATCCCTCGGCCCTTACCACATCCTGCTTAACGAGTCGTGTTCATTCACGCGTGAACGAGGGTGGCGCCCTCTCTTGGTCATAAAGTGCAAGTTTATTGGTTGATTAAATCAATAATTTTTCCCTTTTTGTTTAGGCCCCTATTCAGTTATTTTTATTCTCGGTATTATGATGACAGAATAGTATAAGTAACATATTGACTATTATAGGTTCTGTGTTTTTTTAGAAACAGGCACATTTATATTAGGCGTATGTATAGTTGCATGTATTTTATATAACCATCATGGTAGCTGATCCATACTATTTACATTGCAGCGGACCCCATGCGTATGGATGCCATTGCTTTGTGCGCTCACAATGTTTTCCCACAAATCATGACAACCCACGTATACCTTATAATCATTATCATCGAATTTATCCTATAGCATGTAGGCCCTATAGCACGATTCACTTGCAGCACGATTTGAATTATTATACCCCAACGATCGTGTTTATACATGTAATGATGTTTGAAAACTGTGTACGCTCATTAGTTTATCTGACAGGTATAACGTTTAAATGCTGACAATGTGAACCTATATTAAAAAATATGAAATATAACAGCGATAAGATTTTGTTTTAATTGACATTGCAGCTGCATTTTTTCAGAAGTGGATATTTCAATAAATTATTCACACCAAATGTGTAATATTACCCCCCCCCCCCTACACACACACACACACACATACACACACACACACACACACACACACACCAAGGTACTAACAATTTTATTAACGGCCATTTAAAACAAATAATATGTCCGCCATGCATTTTAAATCTCCATAGACTTTTTCTAAAATTTTGAATAAAGAAGTCTGTGGTTTTGGGGATACTATCCTTATTATTTAACCTATAAAGAATAATAAACATTCTAGTGTCAAATGGTTATTATGTTTTTTCATAATTTTAGCAACAACGGCTGAAAATTCAGCCTGTCAAAGAAATATTCGTGTTTAGCGCCAAAAAATCTTTAGGAAATAGTGGTTTGCCAACTTTTCCTCAAAAATGCCTACAAAACCTCAGGCCTAACCGTCGACAAATGATACTGTCTAGTAGGCCTACGTTATGATATAGCTTCAGATGTAAATTTATGAAATCAAATTTATGAAATCTAAAAACATGAATACGGAATGCATCATTTTGACTTACTTTTCCGCTAACCAAGGGAATTCTGGATCTAACAATTTAATAGCACTAATCTCGGCGTCATCAATAGCAGGAGGAGTATCGACCTGCTTGACGAAAGCTGTTCTTCCATTGACCACACCGGCATCAGATTCTGTAAAACGCTCCCTTCTGGGATTCGTGAATATGCCTCTCTTTCTATCTTCATTTTCTGTCACCTTTTTCTGCTCAGGATATTCTGATGAGAGATTTATATTGCTGGTGCTGAAGCAACATGACTGTGGTAGTCTGTGTCTTGTCGGTCCACATTTTCCTAGAAATGTGTGCTTTGTGATGTTACAAGGTAGAGGTGAAACGTAATCTGTAAATGTTTTGACCAAAGTGACGGTCTTTCTGCACACTCCACCTGACAACATTTTGTTAATGTATAATACACCTGACTATGATACACGCAGATAAAGGCTCCTGTTCTCAGTCAGCATGGATGCATGACTACGACTATTTCACTGTGTCGCCGCACATAGAGGCCTTTGCGTGGCTTGTACTAGGAGTTCATGCGTTGATGCACGCTAACGGTAGATTTCCAATACAGTAAACTCGATCAATTTAGTTAACAGGTTGCGTGAACATAGCAAATAAACGCCTGACATATACATAATGTATTCCAGTTGCGTTGCCATCTATGTGAAGAGAATAGACGTGGTGAGATTAAGGCCGATTTCACAAAAATGGTCACAATAGCAACATTGTTTTTGCAAGAAATAGAGACTTGAATAATAGAAACACTAATATTCCTAATGTTTTTACTATTGGAAAGGTAAAGTAAGTGGCAGACACCAAAGTTTTTATCATAGGGATTGCATCAGCCTTTCACACTTGAAAAGTAAATAATACATGTACCTCAAAAATTCAATGTTTAGGACGAACAGTTTTCCTGATGAGTTTGCATGTGTTTTTAATGTAATTTACAAGCACGTGCAATGGAATGACAAATGAAGTATTAAATGATAATTCAAGAAAAATGATTGATTTTTAATTTGACTTGTTGCTTTATATGCTTATTCCACTTAAAAATGGGATTTTTTACATTTAAAAGAAAACTGCTATGTGGTCATCCGCGTCCTAAAAAAATGAGTCACGATAGCAATGAGAAATTTAGTGTGCCACGTGCAGAGCTTGAAACCTATTGAAAAGCTTATTATCTTATAAGATAAAGCAACATTTAATGTTTCATAAGTTAAGTTTTCAGGTGACTCATGATAATTCAATCCCTAAAAATATAGTGGTGAAATTAAAGTTCCGTCCGATTTTTCTCACGATATCACAATTTTAAAATGGCCACTGTGGGTGAGATGATTATTTGTTGCAGTCTTGCTGTCCCACTATAGAATCACAGTAAAAAATGTACCAGGAGGCTTAGTTCAGAACAATAATTGTGAAAAGGCTGCAATTTTGGATTGATGCTAATTGTTAACAATTTCTCCTGTATGCCACCTCTGACATACAAAAAGAATGAGATTTGTGGACCATATTATGAACCCAAAAACTGCAAGGAAAATTGCGGTGCCAGCCATTTCTGGGTTCGCCATTAACCCCTAGAGCACTGAGCTATTCAATTTGAATTATCAGTCACTTGAAGTTGTCTCGCTACCGCGATATATAACTACAAGTGACTGAAAATTTATGTGATTTGTGAAATTTAGGCCTCAACATATATCAGTGTTTCAAGATCGAAGGCATATTTTAGTTTTAGCAAATGGGGTAAAACATCATAGCTTGGTATTGAACACTCTCCTTTAGCAGTGCCGCTCATTCCAGTTTAGACACTGCTAATTGTTGGTTTTCGTATAGGATAAAGCCCGAGGAGCTCTCCATTCTTAGCTGTGAAAAAGGTCCGAGGCCAAAGGCTGAGACATTTTTCACAGCTAAGAATGGAGAGCCCCAAGGGTTTTAACCGCCTTAAAACACACCCGACGATAATGAGTATCCCTTATAGTCAACAGCTCGGTCACACCTGACTGATTATAGCATCATTGGGCCTGCCATGATAATCGGTCTGTACTTGGTCAACAATAACTCTCCATTCGTGGCTTAGAATGTCGTGGTCGGACAAAGTAAATGATGCAGTGGTGTGTTTTAATCGTAGATATTTGGCACCATAACCAAGGTCACCCAGTAGAATCAATGTTGGTTCAACTGTTTAACGTTCAGTGTAAACCAAAACCATGATAGAAGTTTGATCATTTTTTTCAGATGCAGAGAAACCTGATTGCTTAGTGGACATGGCAACGTCCAACACCTACAGTTGGCACTACAAGGAAAATAAAATAAACAGTAAACACAAACCATTTGAATAACGTATAAATGTTATACAAATGTTATGTGTTTGCTGTGTTAACATACATTATCCGCAGAAGCGGCCAAAATTTCCGGTGAGTGAACTCGATGTGAGACCTGAAGAGGAGTGCAGGTATTGAACTACCGTACGTGCTATTATGCGTCAGTGGGTCACGATGATCAATAATGTCTTCTGCTTCGACCTGTCTGCTTACCCAGCAAACACAAACCATTTGTATAACATTTATTCAAAGTTGGACCAACGTCGAAGACGTTGGGCCGGGCCGACGTTGTATAAATGTTATACACATGTTTTGTGCTTGTTCGGTACACTACTCCCATCGAACACAAAAAAATTGTATAACATTTGAACAACATCGACACCACGTCTTCGACGCTGGTCCAACATTGTACAAATGTTATACAAATGTTTTGTGTTTGCTGGGCTGTAGCCTGTGCTGTGTACACTTATCAAAGCCATATCTGGGTTTGTAGAGATACCGCTTTTAACGTATAATACTACTCTTTGACACCCTTTTACATCTATCGGACTGTCGTATTTCTTACAAAATTATAGGCATACTCATGGATGTATATGTAGTACGATTAGTGATAGAATCCACCAATGAAATCCGTCCGAAATCCAAGATGGCCACCAAGAGCCCTAACATAACATGTTAAAAAAACACGTATTTACATTTTGGTGTATACTGATAGAATGATTATAATACCACATTTAAAATAAATTTCGGATAGCAGAATTCATATTTAGACCAACATTCCTGATTCGACTAAAATCTGGCCTTGAAACCTAGATGGCTGCATAAAACACCCAAAAAATATCCGAAAATCGTTTAGAAATACATATTTATTTATATTAATTTAGGGACGTGACACAATGGCTAGAGCGCAGAGCTTTGCCAATGTCGCTGCCTGCTGCGCTCCAATGACCAGGGATAATATGATGTAAGGCGTCATGAGCAGCCCTAGGCTGGATATGTGCGCCATATAAATATTCAAAATATTATTAAAATGATCATACTGATATCATGGGTTTTGAGAGCATAAATTAACCCTTTCAAGCCTGACTTTACATTGTCATCTTCATCCACTACAAGCCGCGAATTGCGACAGCAATTCGCAATTCTCGACTTGTAGTGGATGAAGATGATTTGATGTGGTTTAAAAATTAAATAAAATTGCCATGCATTGCAAACCAGTTTTATGGAAATATTCATTTCAAAACTCTTGGTTGTAGGAAAATTAAATCTGTTTTCAGGGATGTAAAACGATGCCTTATTGCATCGTGGGGGCTTAAAGGGTTAATTAACCAAAGCTAAGTTGTTGCTAGAACCTCACCCCCAAGAGCCCACACTCACTAATCGAGTTTGACGCACTCTCATGTGAACGCTGAAATCAACAATTTCTTGAAAAATGTGAATCGAACAGTAACGCAATGACGCAATAACCCTTCAACCGCCGGTGCCGCATATTTTCGGGTTTTCATTTTTTATTAGCACATTAAGTACCACCTTTTAAACACGTTAAAGATAAAATTTGACATCAATCAGCAATATTTGAAAGCAGTTTACCTCCATTTTGTCAAATCTGAATAATTTTCGCTCGCTTGAAGTTGTGGATCGCGTCAGCGAGACACAACTTCAAGTGGGTGAAAATTCAGATTGAATATTTTGGCGGTTAAAGGGTTAACTATTATGGACTAGCACTCATAGTGAATGTACAAGTCACCAGTGTACCAGACAGGACAGGTATCAGTCACCAGACAGTCACGGCTTATGAGGACTTAGTTTAATTCTACTATAACCATATATTTTAGTATACTATAAACAATCTCTGCTATAACTGTGCCGGTCCCCATGGCTCTTTAATATCGACTGGGGCTTGTAACCTGAAGGTACCAGATTCAAATCCCGGTCGGACCGGATATTTGTCCTCGTGGTTGTGCATATACAGTGCTCCAAACTGTTCCAAGGTATGGAGGGTAAAGTGCTGCCTATGGTATTGTGCACTATAAAGAACCCTTGAAGTCCTTTGAAATAAGAGTAGGGCATAGTCCCTGCTTCGGGCTTCCTTCTATCGCGATATGTCCATGATTGTGCAGAAAGTGACGTAAAGCAATATTCACTCAGTCACTTTCAGCGCAAAGTGTCCTTACAACGTGGTGGTTTGGTGACACCACCCAGTAACACGGGACGTCCACCAAATGATGGTTTAACACTACCCAGCAAACAATGCACGCTCACTCAGTGATGATTGTATTTTAACATTGAGCAAGCATTGGGTCGATGTCCCGTGTTCGCCGGGTACACACCGTGCTCGCTGTACTATTGATTATTGCTTTCAATGGCTGGTGTGAATAGGTGGACAAGTCTAGACGGCCTCAGTCACGCCTGGTGATGCTTGTTTATTGTCAGCCACTCGTCTCCGATGCTTGCTGCCATTGATACAATATATAACATAACGCAAATAAGAAAAAAAGAAAGAAAGAAGGAACGATGAAGGAAATGATAAAAACGGGAAGGAATGTTGACAGAAAAGACTTCGGAAAGGAAGAAATAAAGGAAGGACGAAACGAATGAAGAGAAGAAAGAAGTGATGAAAGAAGGAAGGATATGAGGAAGGAAGAAAAGAAGAAAGGAAGGAACAGAAGAAAGTAAAGAAGGAAGGTGGGAAAGAAGGAATGAATGTAAAAAGAAAGAAAAGAAGATAGGAAGGAATGAAAGAAGAAAGAACGGAAGTGATGAAGGAAAAATGTGAAAAAGGAAAGAAGAAATAGAGGAAACAAGAAAAAATGAAGATAGAAATGAAGTGTGGAAAAGAGGAAGGAACAAAAGATAAGAGAAAAAAAGGAAGGGAAGAAAATAACGAAAAAGGAAGGAATGAAAAGAGAAATAAAAGAAAGGAAGACGAAAATAAGGGAGTATAGGAAGGAAGGAAGAAAGGTAGTAAAAAGAGAACAATAATTAACAGAAAAAAAGAAGGAAAGGAGAAAGGAAGAAAAACAAGAAGAAAAGAAAGGAGAAAAAAAAGAAAAAAAAGAAAAAGGAAGAAAGGATGAAGACAGAAAAAGAAAGAATAAAACAAAGAAAGGAAGGAAAAGAGAAGGGTGCACAGATAATATTATATAATTAAAATTAGAAAGGAAAAAGACAAATAAATTAAGGGGGGGGGGGGAAGGAGGAAGGTAGTAAATAAGAAAGGATATATATATATATAATATACCCATTACACTATGTAACATTTTGATCGTCTTTGAGAGCCAGTCTAATAGCTGACAGAATAATTAATTAGGCGTAATACTCGTAATAGCTGAATTACAATAGCCATATCGTTAACAATATTAGAGTAAGTTCACTTTATAAATGATCTCCCGTTTAAGCTTCTGTACTGAGAGGGACGAAGCATAAAGTTGGCATGGGTATACATTTATCCGGTCAGGCCTCTGGTTAAGAGTAAGTCACGCAATGAATTGCATTATTAATACTCCAAGGTCAACATAGTGCATAGTGAAATGTTGCGGCGCATTTTCTGCTAAATCCATTAGGGCCTATACATACAAGGAGTGCAATACGTTATTTTATCCCAGTTGTATTAAATCCACGAGCACATAAGAGCTGACTGTGCTTGAATTTGAACATTTAATAAAATACATTGGCATATTATAAACCATAAATGACATTATTGTCATTTTAATCGCCAGAAATGAATTCCCCAACCTCAAATCGAACGTTTTTCTGGCTCTTTTGGTTCAAATGCGGTGGCGGCCATCTTGGAAATATGCAAATTAGGTGCCTTCCACCCCCGAGAAAGTCGGGGAACTTCCTTTCAAGCTTCAGAGAGGCATTTGGAACCTCAATTTTGGTCTGTGTCCTCAATATTTCCAACCTAAAAGTTAACATTACTCCACTAATATGATCACAGATCTAAGGAACCAGTCTGGGTTTGCGCCAGCCGCTCGCCATGGTTATCAGGTAGCGGTGTAGGCCTACATGCATCTTCCACAACAAGTTCAGCACTCGCATGAGACTTGCCGTTTAGGCTACATGCAGCCATATATATACGCACCGCCGCTTCCAGGTCCACATTCAGATTTGATATCAACAAGTAACAAGTATTTATTGCTGATGGTTCCTGTGAGAGGAACATGACAGAAGAGCCATACAATACATTACAGTGCATATTATAATAATTTTTACAATTATAATAATTTATACAAGCGTGACTGTGTAATGAATCATGTTAGGAAAACTTAAAAACCTTGAGATAATCACTTTCACGAATAAGCTTAACTTCATTACATCGTTATAATCGTTTTGCTTGAACAATTTTTCGATTTGAATAGCTGAAGGTCTTCTCCAAAATTTGTCATTGATATATTTGTTACGCTTTTCTCTAAATAGCAGGCTGCGTAGCAGACAGTAATATTCATCACCGACGTCGTTGCAATGGATGCATAGCCGTAGAATATCGCAGCGCTGTAATAGTAAACATGGGAAGTTGTTTTGATGGTTTGATGTTGGGCCAGTGTCGTTATATTTTTCCCATGGATCGTAGCTAATTGTTTTCCAGTTGACTCTACGTGATTGCTTCTCTCTTTGCTGCTAAAGAATCACAGGAAGCCATATATAGGGCCTACCCGAAAAGACATACACTTATAAAACACACACTTTAAGGTTTTGTTGGAATCGATAGATAGTTCCCAAGGCGTAGATTCCTGAGCTGTGGCAAATATCTCGTTTATGGATCACGATTTGTTTTTTTTGTTTTTATAAAAGATGCCGATGATCACCACTTATCTTGCCGATTTTCATTATAATCGTATTTGTTCCTGATTTCGTCTTGAAAGTCCTTGATAAACATCTACAAAGAAAATTAGCTATAGAAACATGCAAAATATAATGAAATCCATTTATTGAATATGCCTACATGTTATTTTAATTCCAGCTACAAGTTGTAAGGAGTAAACAAGTATACACATTGGAGATCTGTGATCGCAATTGTTGGTATAAACATATTATACTGTGATTTCCAAGTAGCACATGTGCTAATAAAAAGGATCTCCGCAGTCCAAATACAAAGGATCTCCGCAATAGTTATAAAGCAATTCAGAAAGCGAGATGCTTAGCCACTGCGATCGTCTGCCACGATTGACCAACTTTACGCCAATAGAGGGTAAACAGGTAAACGCTTCATATTTTCTGGACAGGCTTACCTCAATGGAACCTCCAATACCCTTCACATCAAGTAAGAGTGTATCATGTCCAAATATTGAATGTATTTCTTTGTACGTGGTTAATATATTACCTGCAATAAACCTTATGATATAGAGTTACATTTATATATATTTGATATAAATACGGCTGAAGTGACATCACTTTGGAAGAAGATAACATATTGCATATAGAGTAATAGGCTAATTTAAAATAATTATACTCTTACTGTGGCATTTGTTATTTATGTAGTTTCTTTATGAAAATTGTTACAATTTATCCTTCCTATTGGAGATATTTCTATTACACAAGCCTACATACATTCAAAAGATTTTTCAAAAAGTCAGATACATTTATATCACATAGGCCTAACACCTATAGGCACTGGGGAAAGCTGGCATTTCTACTTGTGGAAACCCACAGATGGATCATTAGCATTATTACATATTAGACTAGGCAAAATTAACGTCAAATGACATTGAAGGGTAAAAATAATATGGCCGAGTGCGTCAGTGTGGACCACCTTGCATTGCCAACGACACTGAGATAGCTATGGCAGATAGATGGAACGGTAACACAAGTCTGCCTCTTATATATCAGTCCGCAAACCTGTACCTTTTCGGGATTTTTTTGGAAATTGACAGATACTTAATGTTTACTGCACATACCACACGTAGATTATATTATGATGTCAGATATGCTGCCACTTAAAATTCAAAGGGAACATTATTGATCAACATAAGGCAGCTGTGGCACATGTTATTGTTATGTGTATATTACAAGAAATAGAGAATGTAGGGCTATTCGCCAAGATTACATTTGTGTATCTTGATCGAAAAACAATTATCAGCCAGGGTTAATTGACTACAAGCCTGGAAACAATTGAGGAAACATCAGTGCATTTTGACATAATCTCCGAACAACAACCTTGTTCAACCTGATCTCAAACATTTAAAATTCTTCCCATTTTAATGTATAGTTAACCATCAATATAAACTACAGTGGCGGATCCAAGGGGGGCGGGGGGATTGGTGATTTCAACCCTCACCCCCCTCAGAAAAAATCATCACCTAATTTAGGGGTCTCTTTATGATTTGGTGATATACTGAGTGAGAAACATTGCCCAATATGCCTTAGATTGCATGACAAAACGTTTGGAAGTCAAAATTTTCCACGGGGGCGGGCCCCTCGACCCCTTTATAGAATTTTTTTTGTCAAATTTTAAATTTAAACCCTCCCTCATTGAAAAAGCTAGATCCGCCCCTGAACCACCTGCGTTTTGAAGCGCGGTGACGAGTTCTTTTTGTTGCCATGTGGGGAAGTGTACGTCAGTATCCACTCCAATCACCAGGACAGGACATGTCACCCGACCAAGGGCTGCACCAGGTACATCATACATCTCATTAACATCAAACATATCCATGGCCTGAAAGGTAACATAGATAATTACTCTCATATTTAATACGAAAACCTTTATTATTAACAGTCATGATTAATTAAGACCAAATTGTTTTTTAAACGTTAATTGCGACTAGGTACATAAGATTAGGGATATTATAGTTTTCTAGCTCATTTAGTATTTCCTATAATATATTTTATTTGAAGTCATACTTACCCTGTTGGAATAAATGATAGCATTCGGGTCATGTCTTGAGCAGAAGGTGTCACCTTGGTGGCCAAGGTAACTTTCAACTTGAAAATAAGGTTGTAACGTAGGTGCTGTGTCTGCTTGTGACGAATTCCTTCCAAACCTTGTATTCCATTCATCTGAACTTCTGTATGATACAGTAGCAATCTCTCTAGAAGTAAATATATATATATATTGGTGACTACACTTGTCTTTTTGCTGATGGACCAATGTGTCATTTCACATAATTTACATAGACCATTTGAAACAATCTTTTCACAATAGTCACACATTTTTTATAAATTTTATTTATTTTTAATTCTTATTTAAGAACATTATGTTAAAGTACATCCGCGTTTTATTAGTCTCCTCCAAAAATACAATTACTTCTAATTTGCGAAAGAGATCTTCATATAATTAAAATTCTGAAATCCAATATGCTCGCACATGACAGCCTACAACGATTAGAAATTTGATTTGTTATATATTTTTCAAGCGATCTGCTTGGTAGGGCATTGACAGACTTGTTAAATGAAGATATGATATTTATATCTGCGTATGTATGTAATGTGAGTATGTAAATTGTGTATTTGTAAGCAGCATCTCAGACCAATGTACTATTTATTAAAGCTACACAATAAGGCTAAAATCAGTAAAAAATCGGTAACATGCATGTCCAGAATAAGAAATCGGGAATTTCGTCTCTATATCTTGCCTAACTGGTAAATGCGCTGCTCAAAATTGTAAAAACTTACGCAGTTCTAGCCTATTGACATGTTTACATCATATGGTCATATTAAGAAGCCAAAGGGAAATCACCGATTTTTTTATGATTTTAGCCTGATTGTGTCGCTTTAAAATTAATTTAAAAGTGTGTTCTAAAGGTGACCTACACATTAGCAACAAATAATAGCCGAAACAATGCAATATTAGAAGAATTTTTACCTTGCCAGTTTTAATCCCTTAGTTGGATAAGGACCATCATAATAATGTCCATTATTCCAGTGTGGATCATCAGTGATAGCCTTCATCTGTAAGTAATTCATAGCAATTGTCATGGCGGACGACTTCATGGAAGAACAGATGCTCACAATTCTGGAAAAGAATATATGATTTACAATCTAAGCGTTATTGAAAATGAATATTATAAGCAATATTATAATTCATCTTATTAAAGCGACACAATCAGGCCAAACTAGTTAGAAAAAGTTTAGAAAAAATAAGGACGATATTTTATTTCAGACAAGTATGTCTAAAATAAGAAATACAAGTACGTCAC
Organism: Flabesymbios commensalis; assembly: GCA_964017125.1. Taxonomy (NCBI): domain Eukaryota; kingdom Metazoa; phylum Annelida; class Polychaeta; order Terebellida; family Flabelligeridae; genus Flabesymbios; species Flabesymbios commensalis. The sequence goes on from OZ024905.1 coordinate 16,750,392, forward strand.
CACAGCAGTCCAAACTTTAAAAGACTTCCGCAATTCTAGTTATGGACATATTCACATATTATGGACATATCAAGGGGCTAACAAAAAATGGTTTGACAAAAATATGGCCTGATTGTTTGTCGCTTTAATTATACACATATCTTAGCATCGCATACGCATTTCCTTTTTAAACCGAAGCTATATTTTGAAATGATATCTTATTTGACGTATTATATTAATATAAACTAGATTTGGTTTATATCTACCAGGTTCGGTTTATATCCACCAGATCTGGTATATAAAGCCTAATCATACCAGCTTTGTTTTATACATACCTGTCTACTCGTGTAGGGAATAATACAGCTGATGTCAGAGCTATCATTCCTCCCAGAGAAGCACCGATTATAGCATGAATCTAACATAATATAAACAAGTGGTCAAGTCAAAAAGTCAACATCAACTTAAGCTTCGAGTATTTCCTTGGTGCAAATCCAGACTAAATCATTATAATAACTATATTGCACATACACTTTATAGGCAGAATAATGTACTGTGGGTTAAATAAATCATAGACCTAGACTTATTGTGTTCATCTGCACTATTTTTTTAAAAGCCGAGAACTTAAGTCTACATTACACCTAACGTTACGCCTAAAGATAAATCTATCTGAAATGTTCAAAATAAGCAGTAGGATAAGTGGCCACACGTCAACGACAACAATGATTGATTTTCCATCTTTGTCCAGGTCATTTTCAGTCGTACATACATATATTTAGATCTTGACAAAACCTGAATAATTCTGGATCAATCAAGATCAAATTTAAATGTGACGCATAACAATGTTCTGTGACATGATTCTGTTAACCAGCCTAAACTGGGTGATACCATCTTATGTTCTGTTTTAGGCTCAGATGCAGGTCTATAAAAAAAGACATGGGTTGAAAGTAAGGCCAATTATACATACCTTTTGCAATTCAAGGTGATCTAGAAGAAGAAAGATTGCACGGGTCATGTCTTCGATGCTTACGAGGGGGAAAGTGGCACCATAAGGCTAGACAAAGAATATGTAGTTTTATTTTACACAGATAAACAAGGTGATTCAGGTGTCATTAAATACATTATAAACAAGCCACCTGACCATACGCTGGTAAAATGATACGATAACATCGAACCATCTAAATGTTAATGGTTTGGGGAGTTATACCACATTTATTATTTCTCGATGTCCCAAACTGAGCTAGTAGATCAGTAATAGATGTGTTTCCGTACAACTCTAACGCCCCCCCCCCCCTGGAAGCCGAAAAAAAGATGTAAAAAGGTGTTAATGTAATTATTTAAAACGTAAAATCAAGATTAAAAACTAAACTGGTTCGAATTGCCACTTCAGTTTAACACCTACAGCGCGGAGATCAACTTTAGTCGTCTGAATCTGACGTCTGTAGACGTCAGACTCCGACGTCTAAAGTCGATCTCCGCACTGTAAGAGTAAACATATTTATAATGTTCGTAGACCCATAACATAGGTATCCAAATGAATGGGAAAGATCTAATGAAGACATTTATAATAATTTCCAATTGAAAAAACCTTTTGGTCTCCATGGTTTATGCAAAAATAATTCAGCCCTTTAGAGTTTAAAACGACGCAACGCCATCCTTCGGTGCATAACGTTACTATATCACAGGACAACTGGAGTCTGACTACTATGTTCCCACTCTACCCTCACTAAAATTATTTACTTTCAATAATCATTAAAATCCTATATTCTATTATAAGTATGTTCAATTGGAAAACACAATCGTTGTGTGTGCTAAGAAATTAAAGGATACTAACTTTACCCGTGACCGGATCTGTGGAAGAGGGACCACTGCAAAAATTGAGCTGACATTAATTATGCACAAAAATATACAAAATATCCGCTTAGCAATGGTACATGTACACAATTCTGTAGGCAGTTTTTGTAGTTCAGTTTTTTTGTGTCTAAATGAGTTTTTAAAGGATATTATTAGGACATAATAAGACTACTCTATTGCTCAAATGTATCTAAGTCTCTTGTTTTAATACATTATTTCAAGTAATCAATGTTAATGTATAGAGTGTAAAATAGGATATGTGTACTTTCACTATTAAAATGTTTACGTGTAAATTCAGAATACTATGCAATATGGTCGGGGTGTTACTTACGTTGATCCATAACAGCTGCCAATGTTACAAGGACATACAACATAAAGCTGATCCGTGTCAATACTACGCCCTGGTCCCACAAACTTCTCCCACCAACCACTGCTTGAGTCTTCCTAGATGTGAGCAGGCAGAATAGAAAAAACAACATCTCCGCATTGAAGAAGAATAATGAATAGAATTTTTTTCTTTTAATGTTGTATTTATATTATTATTAGGTTATGAATATTGTATGTATCAGACAGAAAAAACGGCCAGCAAGTCAGCCAGACAGACAGCCAGACAGACGGACAGAAATTTAAGACAAATCTTAACTTTTCTAATGAAAATAAGAGAAAATTGAGATAATCCTAATTATAAGATTCTTAGTGGAATGGGGCGCAGTCAGTCACATTTCATATTGCCGTCAGGCAGCCACAAGTGTGTTTTATTTCTATTTATATTCATAGTCTCTTAGCTAATTTCAAAGATGCAATTCCCATTAAGGTGAACACCCACCTGGTGACTGGCGGCATGTGAATCTGATGTGAGCGTTGATGCTATGACCACAACATTGGTTTTGTTCTTGTTCAGTTGTCCCCATGTCTCATACGCGATCTCCAAGCATGGAAGCACTTTGTTGTTATATTTAAATGTAAATACACTTCTGTATTTGAATAACTTAACTCCCGGTTTCTTTTTCTGCAATGGCTTCTTTGTGTCTTCCAATCTTGAAAAATAAAACACACACAAACAAAATTTATTGACTAAAGGACATGTGTGGCCGGCCTACTTTCCTCACTGAAAGACTTTATATCAAGGTACTTCCACCCTCTTGAAATATTCAATTAATGTTTGGATTACTATTACCAATCCCAACTCCCCCGCCAACTGCTCCTCCACCTGGGTTTTGCTCCAGACTACGGCTTTGGCTACCGAGCAGGCACATCCACGTGGAAAGAACCATGTGTTTTACACGTGTTAATACCACCAATAATACATATAAATATACACTGATGTAAAAGTGTATTATTATAAAACTTAATAATATTAAATCACTTAATTCACCATTCCTGTACTTCCACCTTTAACACTTAACTGAAACATACATGAAATATCACAAGTCAAATTATTATTATCAATATTATGGTTTTTTCATATACGCAAAGCGACTCGAACCCTCGACGACGAGATTAGAAGCTTCACATTAAACCATTGTTGGCCTAATGATGTTCCGAGTTCACCATTTATCGACGGGAACAAAATCACGTGTAATACGCATGGATATGTACACCAATGATCGACATGAAAAACCCACGTGGAATACACATCAGAAGGAAACATAGGCTGAAAGATCACATGATATGCACCAGATGTACACGTGGATAGTTACACCAATTATCTATGTGAAAAATACACGTGTAAAACATGTGAAACAAAATCAGGTGGCGTTCTTCACATGATATCCATCTCATATCCACGTGAACGGGTATACTAATAATCCACGAGAAACAATTCACGTGGAATACACCTGAAAATGTACACCAATAATCCACATGAGAAATGCAACGTAAGGTGGATTACACGTTAAAAATAATAAGGCACAAAATTCACTTGATATCCACGTGTAAATCAACACCAATAATCCACATGAAGAAACCCACGTCGAATACACAAGGATTTTTAATGGAGCACGTGTCCACCAATTTCCCACAACTCTACGTGGTGTGCCTGCTGGGTAAATAACTCCTTCCACGCAGAATATATATACAATACAGTTTTGTGCTAAAAGACATAGTCACCCAAGCACGTTGCTCTGTAGACAAATAATTATTTCATTTTACTATACTACGGAAAATAGGAATTGTGCATCCGTTTCTCATTGTGTTTTTCATTACCAAATAGCAAAACGTTATTTTAATGTCAGTTTGTTACTCCACAATCACCAAATGCAATATTTCTCTATATTTCTTATTGTGGGGCGCTGTATTGCACTTCCAGTTTATTGTCTGGGAGCCAAGTCCTGTAACGTGTCACTTCGCTTGATCAAAAAAGTGGCAAAGGTCTGAGTTGTTATTATGACAGGAAAATGTTCCTAGGACAACATTAGGGTGGTAGCAAAGTACCTGGAATGAGGGATGTTCAAGGGTACCCTCGAGCCTAAATATTGCATTTTTTAAAACACCAGGTGATTCAAAATTCAAAACTGAAAGGTTTTAAACAATCTTAAAATCATTGTAAATCCAAATAGTCATCATTACCTACTGGGCTTTTTACATCATACGTCCTTCATGCAACAAGGTATGAAGTAAAAAAAAGGGCTAAACATGTACAGTCTTTGGGGCTCGAGGGTACCCGTGAACATCCCTCATTTTAAAAATGTTGCTGCCACGATCAACTTCTACACCCATCCTATTAATGTTCCAGGGATATTTACCTGTCATATGCACATATCAGACCTTTGCCACTTTTTAGGTCAAGCGAACTAAAAAAACTAACAGTATTTCGAAACTTGGCTCCCTGACTATACGCGCCGTCAAATTAACTAGGATCGCATGATTTTCGGCGATTTCTTCGTCAATTCTGAATCGATTTTCTTGAAATTTTGCAAAGGCAATTTTCTATTCAAATCCTAACAGCGGTAAAGATTTCGCAAAATGATATTTAATATTTCAAAAGTTAGACCATTTGACATGTAATACAATTCTAGAATTAGTTTAATGAGTTTATAGAGGGACAAAAGGTCTAACTTTTGAAATACGATATATCATTTTACGAATTTTCCAGAGATATTAGGATTCTGTTGAAATATGATTGTTGCAAAATTTCATGAAAATCGGTTGTCAATTGACCGAGATATCAGCGAAAAACATGCGATCCTGGTTGATCACTTTTAATGTGACTTTGGGTATATTATATTTTATCACTGTTTATAGAAGAGATGTTACACGCACAGGTTATGCCCAGGTAATGCGGGTAGCAGAACTGAAATTAGTTGGTAAACGCGAAAACAAACTTCAAATTATATATTTATAATACTATATATATAATTATATAATTACAATCCTCATCCAGAGTGTGCATCAGTACCCAGCAAACACGAGACGTTGTCCTACTGTTGGGCCAACGCTGGTCCACCGTCTACGAAGCTGGCCCAGCATTGGCCCAACGTCTCGTGTTTTGCTGAGTGGGCTTAACTCTAGTAGCTTAACAAGGGCAGCGGCCCTGGTGCAGTGGTTAAAGCTGTCTGCTTGGAAATTCGGAGATCGTGGTTTCAAACCCCACTCTGGCAACAACCAGCCCTATAGGCGCACATATTAGATAAGTGTGTATACTCACATGTGTTCCGGGAGTCCATAGCCCGAGTCAAAATAACGAGAATTATTACCTTCATATCTGATCATTCTGTACAATTTACCGTTACAACAACTTACCACGATACACTTTAAATTTATTCATGATGGATCTCTCACAAGACCTTACAGCTAATCGAGAATGTTATATCTGCCAATATGTATTCAGTAAACCATCCCGTATGTTAGTTATTACACGCTGTTACACAGATAATTAATAACAGCCAGGAGAATTAATATATTGGTGCAATAATGTCTACACTTGAGGGCCACCCGCATTATGTTATTTTGTCCTTGTCAAATAAATAAACTGTTTGTGATCTCAGAAATTGTGCTATAAAAGTGACCCACGGTACGAAGCGTGCCGAAATTGATTTTAATCATTTTCGAGTATGCTGAATCCAATGCTGAGCGGTGCCAAGCTCAAATATTTATGCAAAGGCTCGAATTTTACGATTCGAAATTGGTTACGAAAATCGCTCGAAAATCTCATCAACAAAGGGATCAGCAAGGTATGAGCCAGTACAAGGCATGCAGGCCTGCTTCATGTGATCCACCGTACGAGGCGTGCCAAAATTAATTTTTCAATGTTTTTAACCATTTTCGAGTAGGCGGAATCTAATGCCGAGCAGTGCTAAGCTCAACTATTTATGCAAAGATACGAATTTTATTATTATATCAATTACACGATCACTCAGACATTCTACAATGAATTCAATTTGAAGCACAACATGTGCCATTGTACAATTTATCATGTTTATGACAGTTATTATGCAAAACATTTTCTATTTATTTGTCGCCAAATGATATATAATTATCATTGTTTAAAATTACATATATGAGTTATTTCTACATAATTATAGTAGGGTTTTAATTCACCGAGCACACATATTTATAGCAATTTTCCTGATTTGTAGGGCTTGTTTTGAATTGAAATTTTGGAGCATTTAATAAGTTCTCAGCTTGGCACCGCTGGGCATTCGATCAAACATAGTCTAAAAACGCAAAATTCGAGCCTTTGCATGAACAGTTGAACTTATCACCGCTCGACATTATATCCAGCGTACTCGAAAATAGTTTAAAATATATAAAGCAAACATATATAAGGGCCGTATATTGGATCAGACTCCTTGCTGGCCCCTTCCTGAGGGTTTTTGTTGAGTGATTTTCGAGGCCAATTTAAAATTGAAAAATTCGAGCCTTTGCATAAATAGTTGAGCTTAGCACAGCTTAAAAGGTTAAAAACATTGAAAAATTAATGTTGGCACGCAAAATATCTGTAATGTAAATATTTCAAAATGACCATTCAGAGCACCTAAAAGTAGCCATTTGTGGCGACAGGACTCGCCTGCCCACCCCTGTCTCTCGATTTAGTAGGGTTTGGGTGAGAGTAAGGTCTCGAGCTTCCAAATTCAAGGTTTTCTTCATTTTGGTCGGTCTTCAGATGTATGCATGGAGATATCCTTTAAGTTGTCATATTGTTATGGCTCGCCACTTGTGACGGGCATGTTGAGTGTTGGGCTGCTCCTTCCGCCAGCTCTCCGTTGTGGAACCTGTGTATATGAGAAGGTGTCTTAAGCGAAAAGTTTCGTCATCTATGCACATGATACCATTTGGTTCTATGGTTGCTTTAGCTGCCGTGGATGTATAACTGTAGCCGGTGACATAAAGGTAGTCCGTGAGCACTGAATTCGGTTCTTGAGGAGGCCCACCGGCTTAGTGATACACAGCTCCGAGTAAAAAGCAACTGGACTAAAGGCGGGATTGGATCGATTGATAATTATATAGACAGGGTGTTCCATAAGACTGTGTCAGCTATAGGGAAAGCTTTTGACCCAGTCTTGGTTAGTATACGGGGGAAAACAAATAGTCTATTCGATTTTGTAGAGAGTAGATTTTTTTTAGCATTTCGTCCAAACAAGCTAGTCAGCCAGATATGCAGGAGATTGGTTGTCTATTAGGGCTCGGAAAGTTATTGTGCATATTTTAAAATGAATTCGATGTAATTGTTTTAGAATAGAAACGAAACGACTAAAACGTGGGGCCTTGGTTTCACACTAGCGGGCGGGGGCCCTGGTGCAGTAGTTAAAGCTGTGGGCGGGGGCCCTAGGGTAGTGGTTAGCACCGCTGCCTTTCACGCCAGAGTCCGGGGTTCGGTTCCCGGTCTCGGCGGTTTGAAAGAAACAAAATTGTTTCTTCCCCATCCACGTGTGAAAGTTAGTATTGTGGGGAGCCTCCGTGACCGAGAGGTAGCGTGCTCGGCCTCAGACCGCCAGGGCTCGAATTTCGAATCCTGTGTCTGGAGGACAGTGTCATCTCAATCATCTCACCATCCTCAGGAGGTTCTCCTGGCCCAGTTTAGCCTATATGTGCACAAAGGTGGCCTAAAGCCCGATTCATTTCATTTTTTAGTTAAAGCTGCCCGCTTGGAATGTCGGAGATCGCGTGTTCGAGCCCCACTCTGGCCTTCAAGTTTTAAAGAAACTGCCCCGCTCACTCGCAAAGATTCAATATTGTGGGGAGACTCCGTGACCGAGAGGTAGCATGCTCGGCCTCAGGCCGCCAAGGCTTAAATTTCAAATCGTGTACCTGGGGGGGGGGCAGTGTCATCTCATTCATCTCACCATCCTCAGGAGGTTCTCCTGACCCAGTTTAGCCTATATGTGCACAATGGTGGCCTAAAACTCTCATTTTTTTCACTATAGCAAGGTACATGTAGTTCTGAACGCGTTGTAATTATTTATGTTTTGAATCGGTGTTAAAACATAGTTCATGACACCAGTGCTCTCCTGGCATACGTATCCTCTGCTCTGATATTATCAGAGCGAATATGTGTTACTCTCCTAAAATTGGCAATTAAAAACATAGCAAATCTACGCTAGATTCATTGAAAAAAGAGTAGTCAGTTGTTTCGCATATACTATGGCTCATTCTTTGTATGGGAGGGATTTCCTGACGATTTAGATCTGAACGGCCAATAAGCACTCTCTCTGCATGATAATTTATCACTCTTCATCGTTTTTCTGTAAGTTTGTGTCAGCCATTATTAGTAATCGTTAAAATGATAAAATGAACAACAACAACCAGGCCTATGGCGCACATATTAGATAAGTGTGTATACTCACATGTGTTCCGGGAGTCCATAGCCCGAGTCAAAATAACGAGAATTATCACCTTCATATCTGATCATCCTGTACAATTTACTGTTACAGCAACTTAGGCCTACCACGATACAATTTAAATATTCATAATGAATGTCCCACACAACTTTACGGCTAATCGATAAAGGCATACATGTAGGCCTATCTACCAATATGTATTCTATAAACCATCCCGTATGTTAGTTGTTATACGCTGTTACAGAGATAATTAATTACAACCAGGAGAATTGCTATATTGCTGCTATAATTTCTATACTTGGGGGTCACCAGCATTATATTATTTTGTCCTTGTCAAACAATATAAAGTAGTGAATCGCATTTTGACTTGTTTGTCGTGTTAAAGTATCATTTTTTAGGAAGAAAATTGACAACACTTTATAATATTTATTATTCATGGTGACGTGACTAGGGTAGTTGTACATTCAGGAGTGTCGTATCAATTGTCAAATAATGTCATTCTTCGGTATTCAATAACGAAGAATGACATTATTTGACAATTGATACGACATACCTGAATGTACAACTACTCAGAAAACACAAAACATTTGTATAACATTTGTACAATGCTGGACCAACGTCGAAGACGTTGGGCCGACCTTGTAAAAATGTTATGCAAATGTTTTGTGTTTGCTTGGTAGGGTTCATACACCCCTCTGTGTTGAGTAGGCATAACGTGTGAGGCCAGTGAAAGTGGCATAAATGTCACCGAGACTGGTTCCGCCTTCCAGCCCGAAAACCCGTCGTTAGAAAATGACAGTTAGGCACAACACTTCAAAGGTTTTTATAAACTTTTCGTCGTGCAATTATTAGCTACTCAACAAACCTTTCTTTTTCATACTTGGATTGGCGACCTACCCAATAGTATGTGGGTGACGCGTGGTAAAAAAAACATATTGAATGTGTGAATTGTGTAGTTGAACTTGTCATATCTCGAACAATCATTGGTGGATTGGCTTGTTTTGGCTTCTAAATATGGCCATATGATGTTAACATGTCCATAGACTAAAATTGCGCAAGTCTTAAAGTTTGGGTCGCTGTGGCAACGTGGTAAGTGTGCCGAAAGCCTCACTTATCAGTTTTCTGTATTTCTAATTTTGGACATGCATGTCCGAAATTAAATTTCGTCCTTATTCCTCGCTTAACAGGTAAATGCGCTACACAAAATTTTCGAAACTGACACGCAATTCTAGTCTTTGGACATGTTCACATCTTACGGCCATATGAGGAAGCCAGAATAAAATACGAATCCATGACTTACGAGTGGCCTTGTCGAAATCTAGAAAAAAAATAAAGTATATCATGAGGGATTTTATTTTGATATGAGTTTTTTTTTATTTATTCTTTCTCAGATAAATGGAAATGGTGTACATGTGACATTTTGTTACAAAACATTCATAGCAGCGCCGGCTCTCACCTTTGATTTTTATGGAAGAGCCCTTTTTAGCTATCGGTTGTCTAGCCCTTTTTCTACATGCACTGTTTCCGTCTCTAAAAAATCTAACTAGAATACATGGGTCTAATCCGGATATTGGTAGATTATTTTCGTCAATACTCTGTCAATAGCTTTTAATAATTGCTTTATTTTATCCTGGCAAATATCTAACTACTACCCGTATGTTTTAGTTACATACCATGTATGGTTCTATCGTTTTTTATATACATGTATTAAAGGTGATCTATAACCCCTTATATGGTATGAATAATTATGTCCTTATATGGGGTGATTGGCTATCATGTTACCCTCTCAGAGGGTCACATGATAGCCAATCACCCCATATATGAGGGTGATTGGCTATCATGTGACCCTCTCGGATGGTCACATGATAGCCAAGCACCCCATATAAGGAAACACTTGTGCCCCCAGCTTGTGGCAACTTTGATTTATTTGTCACATAATTATTCATACCATATAAGAGGTGATAGATCACCTTTAAATATAATTATATATAACTATAGACGCTCCGGTCTTTACTCTAAACGCTTCATAATCACACGTAAAT